>WNWK01020364.1:0-35984 GCA_009830355.1 Cherax destructor | reverse complement strand
GGTGCTGAGGTTTAGGCGAAGGACGAGGAGTAGACTCGGAACTGTGCGAGTGAGTAGAGGGAGGAATGTGGACAGTATTGAATGCCGATGTAGGGACCTTTGAGCCAAGAACATCAAAAGGATTCGAGACAGGGGTAACTGAGGATGTTGGAACCACAGAGGAAGTTGGGACCCCAGAAGTGGGGAGACATTTAGCAATGCGAGAATAGGAAATACGGGGAAGTCTCCCTTGAAGGCATAGATGAGAGACGGCCATAGCATATGAGAAGCCTTCCGCCTCTTTGAGACAACGGATTTCCCGCTCATTCAGGTAAACCTGACAACGGCGAGAGTACGATGGATGTGCCTCATGACAGTTAAGGCAAGAGGGAGGTAAAGTACAAGAAGGACTGGCATGGTCGTCGGCACCACAGACTGGGCATTCGGCCATGGACTTGCAATATTTCGCTGGATGACCAAAACGCCAGCAGTTTCTACACTGTTGCGGTGTAGGGGTCACCTTTCGAACTTGTAAATGTTGACCTGCAATGTAGACCGATGGTGGGAGTTCACGGCAGTCAAACGTTAAACGAGCTATATTGCAAGGAAAACTTCTTCGCTTATTGGCAGAGAGGGTAAAAGTGTCAACCTTAAGGATAGGGAGTTCTTGGAGTTCAAGCTGCTCCAAAATGTCTTCACCACATGTCTGGAAATTCTGTTGGACAATGGTGTGGGGTAAAATGACAGTACCACTACAAGAATTAAGAGAATGATGCTTGTCAATAGTGATAGGAATAGTATCTATGGTCATAAGAAGGGAAAGATCGCGAGCTTGGCCAGCATTCTGGACTGTGATGATGAGAGTGCCGCTCTTGAGAGCGTGAAAAGAGATATCTTTGCCAACATGGCATAGGAGAGCTTTACCAATACTATGATCGGAAAGATAGGTAGTTGGAGTAGTCGGTCTGAGAGTAAAAAACTTTGTCCATTGAGGAGTGTGAAACAAAGTATCTAAGGGGAGTGCGCGACGTGCTAGGCGTTTCTGAGATGAACGAGAAGGAAGAGTCGAATTGTCATGTAAGGGTCGTGGTCGTTTGGATGTGGGACCGGGGGTGGTCCGATGGGAGACGGCGAGCGATTCGAAAATTGCCGCACTGTCGAGGGAGAAGCCAGAATCAAGGTCAGAGAAGAGCGAAGGTCAGATATGTCAAAAGGGCCGGTCGGAACCCCGGTACCTGAAGCAGGTGACGAACGGGCACCAGCAAGAGGTACAGGGGTATTAGAGTTGTCCGAAGAGTTGTCCGTTAACGAGGTAGGGTCAGAACTAAATGCAGTATCAGGAAGGGGCCCGGGGGTATTGGGTTCATGGATTGGGTCAGATATGGTTAGATTACTTTTATTTTTATTTTTAAGAAAAAAAAAGAAAGAAAATAAAATGTTACAAACCTGGGCCTTTCTAGGGCCTGTTCCGCCCAGGCCAGTAACAATGTAACAAGACTTTAACATCAAGTTACAAAAGAAATGAAAAGGGAGCAATAGGAACGAATTAATCAAAATTCTTTCTGGTTTTTATTAACATAATAATCCGTAGAAAGCTTTATATAAAATATTTAAAATGTCATCATGAAACAATATTTACAGACGAGTTTATCTTAAGTTCACTTATTAATGAAGGGTGCAACATTCAATCTTCATTCTCATCTATTACACTAAATGGCTCTAAAATTGCAAGACGTTCTATTCACTTAACATATTACTTGACTCTTCACACTGAGTCTGAAAGCATAACACTTATTAATCCATTATCACCGTAATGTATCTAGAACGTAGACTATTCACAATCTCTTAATTAATAACCACTTTCAGAGCAATAAATGGAATAGAAATGTTTACGCACTTAAGAAGTTTTCCAATGAATGTTTCCAAGGACATATACACACAGTCGTCTTTTAAAACTGTCGCTCAAACTCGTTTCTAGTAAATCTAGAGGAAAACTCTAGCGTCTGCAATACAACAAACACGCTCTTACTATGAGCGCCATTAGAGACATATTCCAAAGTCTCCACAACTGCACAACACTCTTGCTATGAGCGCCATTAGAGACATATTCCAAAGTCTCCACAACTGCACAACACTCACTCTTGCTATGAGCGCCATTAGAGACATATTCCAAAGTCTCCACAACACTCACTCTTGCTGTGAGCGCCATTAGAGACATATTCCAAAGTCTCACTTACTACAGCTCACTCACTTGCTTTGAGCGGCAACAGAGACGAACCTCAGCGTCTCACTTACTACAGCGCACTCACTTGCTTTGAGCGGCAACAGAGACGAACCTCAGCGTCTCGCTTACTACAGCGCACTCACTTGCTTTGAGCGGCAACAGAGACGAACCTCAGCGTCTCACTTACTACAGCACACTCACTTGCTTTGAGCGGCAACAGAGACGAACCACAGCGTCTCACTCACTACAGCGCACTCACTTGCTTTGAGCGGCAACAGAGACGAACCACAGCGTCTCACTCACTACAGCGCACTCACTTGCTTTGAGCCGCGACTTAGACAAACACCACTCAAGGTGATGGAGGCTCTCACAGGAACCTCACAAAGGTCAGAAGAATAAATCCAAGGTGCTTCTCAGGAAAAGTGAGAGGACAGTTCTCACAATGAAAGTCTCACTGAGGACTGAATGTTCACTGACGGATCATTGACTGATCACTGACTGTTGACTCGATGATGACTGAATGACATCTGACTGATGACCGACAGATCACTGCTTGCTGTCTCGATTACAGAATACTCTCTCGGTCCCTCTGTCTGACTCGCTGAATAGATACTGCTAGCTGTGTAGCAGGTGGCCCCCCTCATTGGGTACGATGACGTGGTAAGGCGGGAATTCCTGACCTGTTAACGAGCGGATGGATAGTTAACTATACGTCACATAATACCCTACCTAGATGTACAGGACACATACCACTTGCCAATATAACGCTTATTTTCATAATAATGATAAAGCCATTTTCTACTGCCATATGCTAAAGTATATAATGATGGGTAAGGGAGAGTCCCGTAACACCTCCCCCTCACGACCACAGGTCGCACCAAGAACTTTAATAGTAAGGAAGTATTGTCCACGGAGCTTGTGGAGGAGCGGCCAAAGATGCGATGGCAGCTGCGTAATATACATGTTGTAGCATCACAGCTCTGCACTCCTTCACAAGGTCCGTTGAGACAATCCACTACTTCCGGATACGTACTGTAGAAACAAAAGAACATCATTAATGAATATTCCAAATAAATTTGTCAAAAAATTTATAAACTTAAGAGATGTAAACTGCTCTTTTAGCAAAGTCAGCAAAGTCAAGTTTGGTGACTGGCTCATATAGTAAGCCTCAACATCATGGTAAGTTGTACAAATGTAAAACGTTGAAACAGACCACTGACGGTGATGTCCACCGCATCTTGTCCAACTCAACATAGCAGGAACAGCAGAAGTCTTGAGTCAGTCTTAGGATTATCATTACAGAGTACCTTACTAGCTTCATAGACGAATAATGTCGCCTAGTCAACACCAGCACTTTCTTCTAAAGCACTGAAGAAGCGAATGGGTCCGGTAGTGGGAGCTCACCACACTGCTCCGAGACCGGAAAAATAAAGAGGCGGTGTAACCTCAGACACTACCTCATGAAATTCTTTTCAGTAATAATTTTCTAAATAGCAACCGTTTGCTAAACACTAAAAGTTGACACCAGTAGACACACGATCATATCACTAGATCAGTCAAAACTCTCTACCAGTGAAGACTGAAGTCGGCGAGAGAGTCAGCTTGACACAGTAGATACACCGTGAACATAACAAATGTCCAATGAAAACTCTCAGTGAAACGTGAAGTCTGCGAGAGACAGCTTGACACAGTAGATACATCGTGAATATATAATTAACACATGTTCAAAACACTATCTCGATGAAAACTGAAGTCGGAGAGAAACAGTTAGGGTTATTTGAACAGTCGGCTAAGCATCAACTGCCGAAGCTTTTTATACAAACGGGCCACAAACGGTGCCAGACACTGTTGAGAAGTGGCAACCAAGAACACTGCGCCAACACAGCGATGAACACAGACGAGGGTGATGAAATACTAACAGAAGATGAGTCCAGGTGGGGACAGCGTTGCCTCTCACACATACGCCCTTACCTTCATATCTTCAATATTCTGAAACTTTCCACTTACATGCAGCATACAGCCATTTTCTACTCAAGAGAGACTCGCCAATATACCAATCTGGCGGAAGTACCAGCAGACCTCTGCTCAGGGACTATTTGTCAGGCTAGTATGTCAGAAGGGCGCTGACTTATACTCATGACACTGCTCCACCAGTGTCATCCGCACCAGACTTACAAGGCAGAACCGTCAATCAAATTCTGCTCCAATACTCACCAGTTTAGTGGAAAAATAAGCAGACGTCTGCTCAGGGACTAGTTTGTCAGACTAGTATGTCAGACGGATGCAGACTTCTGCTCAGGGACTAGCTTATTAAACAGGGGCTAGTGTGTCAAAAGTATACCAACTTTTGCTCAGGGACTAGCTTGTAATATAGAGGCTAGTGTGTCAGAAGTATATGCTGACTCCTGCTCAGGGACTAGTTTGTCAGGCTAGTATGTCAGGAGGCGAAGGCAGGTTCCTGCTCAGGGACTAGTTTGTACTATAGAGGCTAGTGTGTCAGAAGTATACCAACTTCTGCTCAGGGACTAGCTTGTAGCATAGAGACTAGTGTGTCAGGAAGCATGCAGAAAACTAATGCTGGGAGTGAAACCTATACTCAGGCATCACGAACAACGACGTCTTGAAGTAAATACGAAGAGCATCAGACTCTTCCTGAAGTGGCGATCACGTCTCTACGTTCATGTCAGTTTGCTGGACATGAATACCTCCAAAATGACTTCCAGACGACGGAGTTCCAAGCGAGATACTCAGAAGAAATGCAGCAGCACGAGACAATGTGGCGAGAAAACCGTAGTTTTCAAAGCATGTCTAAGGTTCAGACGAGCCGCTTCTCTAAGCGTCCTCATAACTGAGTCACCACACAAGTTGCTAAAGCCACGACTCTTTAACAGACAGGAAGACAATCGCTGGCTCACACATGAGGAAAGCAATACGAGAAAACACATGTCGCTTGCCATAAGTTCCTCTGACAAGTCCGACTCAACCAGTGACTTTTCTGGCATAACCATCCTGTTAAGAGCACTTGTTAATGTCTGACAGTATTTAGACATCCTTTACTACTTCCTTAGGCAAATTCCTTTGAAGAATCCTGTGTAGTGTCACCCGTGACTATCATATCACCCGTGACAATAGTGTGTCACCCCGACTTCTCTAAGAATAGTCCTTACAGTTTTTTCTCCACCTCTTCACTGAACACTCGTTCCGGAGGAACGGAGGTGATAATCTCATACCACACACTGTTTCCATAAAGGCTTGAACAAATACAAGTCTTGCTTCTCAACCTTCAATGTCTGCAAGACAGACCATAAGAACAACAGCTCTACAAAGATTTCATGCAGAAATCGCACAGTGGCTCCAGCACCAATAGCTAGAACAGTAGCTGAACCAACCATGCCCATAGCAAGGCTGCAGAACAGATTAATGTAGTCTTCATTAATCTGCAACGAACACTAAGGAACCTAAGCCGGTTCTGTTCCAAAGTTTCATCACTAAACTTGTATCCTTTCACTATACAGTACCAAATAGAATGATATGCTTCGTCCCAGGACAGCAGGGACTCTCAAAATGACAAAAGGTTCTTGGCCTTAATACTAAGGGCGAAAACAACAGCACCAACCATGCTAACTCCCGTCATGTGGATACTCAGGAAACTAGATTACAGGTACGGGGCCCTGGGCTACAGGTACTATGAGAACCCTAGCTTACAGGTACTAAGACCCTGGCTTAAAGGTACTACGAGAACACTGGCTTACAGGTACTAAGACCCTGGCCTACAACAGAGGGACACAAATAAATCCTCAGATCTCCAACTGTAAAGGGAAGCACTTTACCAAGACCAAGCTCCCAATCACTTTTTCACTGTCCAATTATGGAGTCGCCAATACCGATAGCAAAAGGGGAAGAAACAGTTACTTATTCCATATGGTTGCTTATCTTCTGGGAGAGTGGTAAGCGAGCCAAACATCAGAAGCCATCCTTTTTGAGAGTCAACCTCGAAAATTAGCAACTTTTCATTCCGGAGATTTCTCTTTACAGATTGCCATACTATTTCTTAAGGTCATCCAATTTAACCAGAAAGAATTATTTTTGTTCCTCATTGTTCCCTTTCCTTGGATCAAAGCATCCCGGACAGGCCCCCATTTGTTACAAACCTGAGTCAACCTCGAAAATTAGCTCGAAAAGAATAAAAAAAAGGGGGGAACGTGGAGGAATAGCTCCTAGGAGGAATGAAAGATGCCTACTCTGTTAGATGCCTACTCTGGCAGTCACAGTTGACACATAATAAGACTCCAAGGCCTGTTCTCACAAGTACCCCTACTAGCCTGTACTTCAGGGGGTTTAACAGATCCACAGGAAATTCCCATCTCCATGCAAAAACTAGAACAGACTTGTATTGTGGACCTCTTCAAGGGGGAGCTTATTGGCATGGTGAAGAGGCTCATGGTCTGAGGAATTAGACTTTTTGGTCTTGTTTCTCAGATCGAACCTAATTACCTACCAGTCCCCCGTTCCCTATCCCATCCTCTCCATACCCCCCTTTTCCCTTTCCTCCCCTCCCCATCCCTTCCCTATCCCCTTCCTGTTTTCAACCATTGGGATTCTTCCCACAGGCACTCTAGTTCCTAGGTAGGGGAAAGGGTACTGTGGTCCATCCTATTCCATTGAGGTCCGTGGTGGTGGTGTAGTTTGCCGTGGAATCTGGATCACCTGGGGATGTCCACTCCCTCTCTGGTCTCCCAGGGGGTGGCTTTGGGTGACGGGTGTATCTCTGGAAGCTGCCTTTCGGATTCCAGGGGGTGGTGGGTATCTAGCCACCCTCTCTTTTATCCACCTAGGTGGCTCGGTGGATGTGAGGTTGCTATCCCAGATTGCTGTTTTACTGGCATAAAGAGTAGGGTGTGGCATGGGTTTCATTCCGCATCTGCACTATTGCAGTGCTGGGGCCCTCTTGAGTGTGGATGGGGATTTACAGCCCCTTCATTCCTCCTAGGAGCTATCCCTCCACGTTTTCCCCCATTTTTTTTTCTAAAAAATAAAAAGAAACAAGTGACATAACCATGGAGACCCAGGTCCATGGAACAGCTCCCCTGGGCCCCTTTCTGCCACCTCACCTTGTTCTGACCCTACCTCATTATTTGACCACTCTTTGGACATTTCTAATGCCCCTGTACCTCCTGCTGGTACCATTTCATCACCCACTCCAGGTACCAGGGTTCTGCCTGACTCCTTTGATAATCTGACCTCCACACTTCTTTGATCATGCTTCCGGCTTCTCCCCCTATGGTGCAACAATTTTCAGATCACCCGCCCATCCCATGTCGGACCAACTCCGGTCCCACACATTAACACCCAAACCCTGATGATACTCCTTTGCTTCCTTCTCATTCTGCCCAGAAAAGACCAGCATGACACTCCCTTCCCTTACACACTGTTTCAAAATACACAATGGGCTAAGTTTTTTACTCTGTGACCAACTTCTTCTCCTGACTATCTTTCGGATCATAGTATTAGCAAGGCTCTCCTAAGCCATGTTTCGAGATATATCCTTTCATGCTCTCAAGATCGGTACACACATCGTCACGGTACAGAATGCTAGCCAAGCTTGCGATCTTTCTCGCCTTACCACCATAGATGCTATTCCTGTAACTATTGAAAAACATAATTTGCTCAATTCTTGTAGTGGTACTGTCATTCTACCTCATACCATTGTCTAACAGATTTTCCAGGCATGTGGTGATGACATTCTGGAACAGCTTGAGCTCCAAGACCTCCCAATCCTCAAAGTAGACACTTATGTTCTCCCTGCCTGCAGGCAGAGACCCTTGCAATGTAGCTCACTTAACTCTTGACTGCCATGAGCTTCCGTCCTCTTTATATTGCGGACACAGTTTACAAGTTTGAAAGATGATCCCTACACCACAACAGTGTAGAAATTGCTGGCGTTTTGGTCATCCAGTAAAATATTGCAGGTCCATGGCCGAATGCCCAGTCTGTGGTGCCAGTGACCATATCAATACATCTTGTAGTTTACCTCCCTCTTGCCTTAATTGTCATGAGGCTCACCCATCTTACTCTCGCCATTGCCAAGTTTACTTAAATGAGTGAGAAATCCATTGTCTCAAAGAGGCAGGGTTTTTTTATGCTATGGTGGTTTTTCATCTACGCCTCCAGGGGAGACTTCCCCGTATTTCTTATCGAGTTACTAAACAACCCCCCACCTCTGGGGTCCCAACTTCTGCAGCCTCCTCTGTGGGCATTCCTTCCACAGTCACCCATATCTAATTCTTTTGCTGTCCTGGACTCAGAGGTCCCTACCTTGACACCTCATTCTGTTCTCACCTCTTCCTCTTCTCACTCACAAGTTTCTGTGTCTACAACACCTCCTCCCCATCGCCCCTCTACTTCTCAGAAGTCCAAAAAAATCCCCAATTTTCAAATCTTTAACCCCTCCTTCCCTTCTTCTACCTGCACATTTTTCCTTTCCAGTCTCTGTACCTGGTTCTTCACCTCTAACTGGCTGTTATGAGTATGGAGGTTCATCCTCCTTGTACAGTACCTTCCTCCCCTGTCCTCTTCCAAGTTTCTTCCTCTTCTGCTTCGTCCCAGGTCACTTCCTCTCCTGACCCCTCCCAAGCTTCTTCTCCAATTCCCTCTACCCTTTTGTCCCCCCTACTTTGGTACATTCCATCATCGCCCTGATCTTTACTCACCCTCCTTCTATTTCCAATATCATCCCACATACGTCGTCCTTATCCTCTGAAACACTTGAAGCTATCTCCGATGGACAACAATCCACTTCCAGTTCCTCCTCTTCACTCTTCTCCATCTGCACAACTCCTTTCTTCGCAACGTCCCAATCCGTCACTGCTTGTGCGTTTTCTGCTGCCTCCACATGTGGAGTTTTCTAACCCTTCCAGTCTGTAGATTTCTTGTATCTTTCTCTTCGCAAATCATGGCTTATTTACAGTGGAATATCCGCAGCCTCAGAGGTAACTGGGGGGAGCTCTAGATGTTGCTCTCCCAGTTTTCCCGTTTTTGTTTATTTACAAGAACTCAAATTATGCTTCCCTGTTATCCATCCCATCTCGGGCTATGTTTTATTTTATTCATCAGATCCTTTTCCCAATGGAACCTTTAATGAAACTGCACTTCTTATATGCACCAGTATTCCATACCATCAGCTCTTTGTTCATACTTCGTTGCATTACATTACAGCCCGCATCTACTTGAATAAGTGGTATACAATCTGTTCTTTGCATCTCTCTCCTTCTCAGGCATTATCTATCTCAGATGTTACACTTCTGGTTTCTTCCTTACCACCACCACTTGTGTTACTTGGCGATTTTAATGCTCACCATTTCCTTGGGGGGGGGAAGGGGTACGAGTACTCCCACCCATTTTGATCCTTATACTCATTCTCTTGCATCTATCTCTCCGTTTGCTCTTCCTCAACTGTACTAGACTTTACCTGGTCTGTCCTCCCAGACTTGCATGACAGTGATCATTTTCCAATCATCCTTACTTCTTCATATTCACCACCTCCTCATAGCCCAGGCTGGCAATTTGACCAAGGGAATTGGGACCTTTACTTGCATCAAACTGCTTTTATTGAGGATCTGTCTTCTTCCTCCATTGATGAGCTTTTACACCTCTTCTCGACCTCAGTTATAACCACAGCTTCACATTCTATACCCCAAACCACGGGCAGGCATTCTCAGAGGTGTGTGCCTTGGTCTCCTGCTTGTGCTCGGTCAGTACACCACAGAGCGACCCCTTGACTTTAAGCAGAAGAGAGCGGTCGCCCACCGTGTCATCTGTGATGCTAAACGCATTTGCTGGCAGGATTATGTTTCGATCATCACTTTGGCTTCCTCAATGAGTTCAGTCTGGAAAAAAGTACGGAAACTGAGTGGTAAATACTCTTCCGACCTGGCTCCTATTCTTCGGGTTGCCGGTGTCACTATAGCAAACCCTCTTCACATTGCCACCGAAATTGGTAATCATCTTGTCCATATCTCTCAGGGGCTCCATCTATGCCCCTCGTTTCTCTCCTCCATGTCTGCCAGAGAGTTAGAGCCCTTAACCTTTTCTTCTGTCAAAGAAGAATCTTCTGATGTGCCTTTCCTTTACACTTCTAGAACTGGAGGCAACACTCTCCGCTTGCCGATCATCGGCAGCTGGGCCTGATGGCATTAATATTAGTATGCTACCGCATATACATCAGTCAGCTCTTGCCGTCCTTTTACGACTCTTTAATCTTATTTGGTTGCAAGGAGTTCTTCCCCAGCTGTGGAAATCTGCCATTGTTCTCCCTTTCTGCAACCCAGGTACTATGGAACATGATGCCTCCCACTATCGTCCCATTGCTCTTACCAGTGCAATTTGCAAGGTGATAGCATGTCTGGTATTATTATTATAATCAAAAGAAGCTCTAAACCACAAGGGTCTTACAGCTGGAATGTCTGGTAAATAGACGTTTGATGTGGTATTTAGAGACAGTAGTCTCCCACTAGTCTATATGGGTCGTTCTACTATTAACCCCTTACAACACTTGGATACGTATGTTCATAATGCCTTTGCCAATAATCACTCGGTTATTGCCAGCTTTTTTGACCTTGAGAAGGCATATGACACAACTTGGAGGTATAACATCTTGGCCCAGGCCCACTCCTTAGGCATCTGAGGCAATCTGCTATTTTTCCTGAAGAACTTCTGAACTGAGAGACATTTCCGTGTTCGGGATAATAATGTACTTTCCCCGGACTTTGTCCAAGCTGATGGTGTCCCCCAGGGATGTGTTCTGAGCACAACACTTTTTCCTTGCTATAAATGATCTGGAATCTATTCTTCCATCTAATATTTGGTCAACACTATGTTGATGAATTTGCTATAGCTTGTGCGGGTGCTGACTGTCACCTCATTGCATTATTATTATTATAATCAAATAGAAGCGCTAAACCACAGGGGTTATACAGCGCTGCAGGTTATTGTAGGATGCAGGGAGAGTGGGTTGTAAGAGGGAGATGGACGATTAGTAGGGTATGGAGTGCAAGATGACGGTGGATTGTGCAGGGGAGGAGGGTAGCAAGAGATCGAGGTAGAAGGGACTGAGGGAGGTGCTAGAGGTATAATCTTCAGAGTTTGTGTAGTAAGTCAGTTTCTGTCAAAAAGTCAATGAGAGAGTCAGGATTAAAGGAGGGCCATCTGCAAGAGGAAGGTAAAGAAAGGGCCGCAGAGCGAAGACGTCGTTGGAGGTAAATTCTGCGTGCTCGTTGATAGAGTGGGCAGTCCAACAGGATATGTCGAACAGACACTGGAACCTGACAATGCTCACAGAGAGGGGCAGGAGCCTCTCCATGAGATACCGTGAGTAAGGCAGTGGCCATGCGAAGGGGAAGTGTAGTCTCCAACCTCGACATGGTGACAAGAAGAAGGCGAAACCTATAACCGGTTTAATAGAATGAAGTTTGTTATTCAGCAGGTCAGACCAGCGTTGTTGCAACGGATGCGAGGTGGGTAGCAATGACCGAAATAGTCCGTGAAAGGAACACCTCTATAGAAACTGGAAGGTCATGTACTGCTGACCGCGCAGCAGTGTCTGCCTGTTCATTGCCCTGTACGTCAACATGACCAGGACCCAACAAAAGACAATATCTTTATGCTTGCTAAAGATACGGCGTAACCAAAGGTGGATACGAAGAACTAGGGGTGAGGTGCATCAATTTTACGGATAGCCTGTAAAGCACTAAGGGAGTCTGAAACGACCACAAATGGTGATACAGGCATAGATGCAATACGGATAAGTGCCACAAGAATGGCATACAATTCAGCCATAAATATGCTAGCCGAGGGTAACAGATGCCCTCATACGACGCTGTCCGGAAACACTGCTGCGAATCCGACGCCGTCAGATGACTTTGAACCATCGGTGTATACTGCGATGGCATGGGAATGAGAACGGAAATGGTCTAGAAAGAAGAGCGAGAAGCCGCCGTAGGCAGTTGGGCTTTCGCGCAAGGTAGAGGAATAGAACAGACACGGACAGCAGGAACTTCCCAAGGGGGTAGAGGAAAGGGTGAAGCCACATGAACATATAAAGGCGGAAGCTGAAGGGAAGACAAGAGTGAATGCAGACGAAGAGAAAAGGGACGAAGTAAACAGGGGCGACGAACAAATAACGAGTGTCTACTAACATCTGTGACAATCCTATACATGGAAGGATTGCAGAGGTCATGAGAGCGAACATAATAGCGAATGCAATGTGCATCACGACGATCGGACAAGGATGGAATGTTCGCTTCTACATAGAGGCTCTCAACCGGGGAAGAACGAAAGCACCAAGGCATAAGCGTAATCCCTGGTGATGGATGGGATTAAGGCTGGAAAGAGTGGCAGGAGAGGCTGCCGAATATATCTGGTCACCATAATCGAGTTTCGATAGAATTAGGGCTGAATGTAGGCGAAGGAGAGTTCTACGATCAGCCCCCCATGAAAGATGTGCGAGGGTTTTAAGGAGGTTCAGCCGGCTATGGCAAGTCGCCTTCAGAGAGGTAATGTGAGGTTTCCAGGACAATCTGCGGTCAAACAGGAGGCCGAGAAACCTGACTGTATCACGTTCTGGGATACGTGAGCCGTATAGGTACAATGGATGATCAGAGACCACTGAACGTCTAGTGAACGTAATTTGATGAGTTTTGCCACTAGAAAACTTAAACCCGTGAGTGGTGGCCCAATCAGAAACCTGGTTGATGGCATGCTGGAGGAAACTGCAATGAGGTGACAGTCAGCACCTGCACAAGCTATAGCAAAGTCATCCACATAGAGCGATGACCAAATATTGGATGGGAGAACAGATGCCAGATTATTTATAGCAAGCAGAAAAGTGTTGTGCTCAGAACACATCCCTGGGGGACACCTTCAGCTTGGACAAATTCCGGGAAGAGTTCATTACGAACCCGGGCCCGAAATGTCTGTCAGTTAAGAAAGCCTTAAGAAAGAATGGTAAGTTGCCTCGGAGGCCTAAGGGAGTGGGCCTGGGCCAAGATATTATATCTCCAAGTTGTATCATAAGCCTTCTCAAGGTCGAAAAAGATAGCGATAACCGAATGGTTATTCGCAAAGGCATTACGAATATACGTATCCAAGCGCAGCAAGGTCAATGGCAGAACGGCCCTTACGGAAACCATACTGACTAGGGAAGACTATTGTGAGTCTCTACACATCAAACGTCTATTAACTAGACGTTCCATTACCTTGCAAACTGCACTGCTAAGAGCGATGGGACGGTAGTGAGAGGGGTCACGTCCCGTAGCACCTGGTTTTCGAAAAGGGAGAACAATAGCAGACTTCCACAGCTGGGGAATAACTCCTTGCGACCATATAAGATTAAAGAGTCGTAAGAGGACAGTAAGAGCAGACTGATGTAAATGCTGTAGCATACGAATATGTATGCCGTCTGGCCCAGCTGCCGATGATCGGCAAGCAGAGAGTGTTGCCTCCAGTTCTTGAAGGGTAAAAGGCACATATTATAGGATTCTTCTCTAAGAGAAGAAAAATCTAAGGGCTTTAACTCGATGGCAGACTTAGAAGAAAGGAACGAGGGGCATAGATGGAGCCCTGAGAAATGCGGACGAGATGGTTACCAATTTCAGTGGCAACGGCAAGAGGGTGTGCTATATCGTCACCAGCAACCTGAAGAACAGGAGCCGGGTCGGGGAGAATTTACCACTTAATTTCCCACTTTCTTCCAGACTGCACTCATCGAGGAAGCCGAAGTGACAGTAGAAACGTAATCTCGCCAGCAAGTGCGTTTAGCATCACGTATGACACGGCAGCAATAGCTCTCTTCTGCTTGAAATCAAGGTCTCTCTGTGGTTCTGTTATATCGATACCTGCCCCATGCAGCACGTTTCAAACGCACTGCCCGAGCACAAGCAGGAGACCACCAAGGCACGACTTCTGAGGATGCTTGCCGAGGTTTGGGGAATAGAATGTGAAGCCAGCTGTGAAGATGGAGGACGAAAAGAGATGTAAAACCTCATCAATGGAGGACGAGATAGGAACCTCATGAAAGGCAGTAAGATGTGCGTAAAGGTCCCATTTCGCCCGGTCAAATTGCAATGAGGAGGTGGAGAAAACAGAGGGGACTTAAGGATGATTGGGAAATGATCGCTGTCATGTAAGTCCGGGAGGACAGACCAGGTGAAGTCAAGGACAGTAGATGAAGAGCAGATGGAAAGATCGATGCAGGAGAAAGAATGAGTTCGGGGATCAAAATGGGTAGGAGTACCCGTATTTAAAACATGGAGGGAAGAGAAGCAGAAATGCCTCCAACTGAATGCCAAGGAGTCACAGTGCGATCCTCCCAGAGAAAATGGTGTGCGTTAAAATCGCTGAGTAATAGAAGGGTGGCGGTAAGGAAGAAACCAGAAAATCAACATCTGGGATAGACATTGCCCGCGAAGGGGAGAGATATAAAGAACGAGGTATACCACTTATTCAAGTGGATACGGCTGCGGTGTAATGTAAGGAAGAAGGAACATAGAGCTGACGGTATGGAACACCAGTGCGTATAAGAAGAGCACTTTCATAAAGGTTCCATCGGAAAAAGGATCCGATGAATATAACAAATCATAGCCTGAAAAGGGCCTGATAACAGTGGATTGTAATTTGGGTTCTTGCAAACAGACCCCAACAGGGGAAAACTGAGAGAGCAACACCTGAAGCCACCCTGGTTACCCCTGAGGCCTCGGATATTCCACTGTAAATAAGCCATGATTTATGGAGAGAAAGATATAAGTGGAAGTGAGAGGAATCTATGGACTAGGGTTAGAAAAGTCCACGTGTGGAGGCAGGGGAAGACCTGTAATCAGAGAAGGGAGGAGGACGTTGTGAAGGAAGGGGGTTGAGGACGAAGAAAGAGATGAGGAACCTCAGGTGGAGTAGTGTCCATCATCTGTCCAGTCTCTGTAATATATTCTGCAATAGCTTCCAGTGTTTCGAAGTCAAAGATGCAGAATTGGGACTACATTAGAAATGGAAGAAGAGTGAGCAACGATCGGGAGTCTATAGACTGCACTAAAGTAGAGGGTGAGGAGATAGAAGAGGAAACTGTCGAAGGGGCTTGGGAGGGGACAGGGGAGAAGGTAGGTATGAGGAGGAGGATGAACCTCCACACACGTTTAGAACTAGTCAGAGGCGAAGGACCTGGCAGTAGGGATTTTTGCCGGGCTTATGAGAAGGAGGGGGGCGCTGAGGTTTAGATGAAGAACGAGGACTGTAGACTCCAGGATTGTGGAGTGAGTAGAGGAAGGAGGTGGACAGTATGGGAAGCCGAGGTAGGACCTCGGAGCCAAGAATATCAAAAGGATTCGAGACAGGGGTGATTAGGATGAGGCAACCACAGAGGAAGCCGTGGAAGTTGGGACCCCAGAAGCAGGGCGACGTTTAGCAATGCGAGAATAAGAAATACGGGGGAAATTTCCCTTGAAGGCGAAGATGAGAGACAGCCATAGCATAGAGAAGCCTTCCGCCTCTTTGAGACAACGGATTTCCGCTCATTCAGGTAAACCTGACAACGGCGAGAATATGAAGGATGTGCCTCATGACAGTTAAGGCAAGAGGGAGGTAGAGTACAAGAAGAACTGGCATGGTCGTCAGCACCACAGACTGGGCATTCGGCCATGGACCTGCAATATTTTGCTGGATGACCAAAAGCCAGCAGTTTCTACACTGCTGCGGTGTAGGGGTCACTCTGAACTTGTAAGCGGACCTGCAATGTAGACCGAAGGTGGCAGTTCTGGCAGTCAAACGTTAGACGAGCTATATTGCAAGGATAACGTCTTCGCTTATTGGCTGGGAGGACAAAAGTGTCAACTTTAAGGATAGGAGTTCTTGAGCTCAAGCTGCTCTAAAATGTCATCACCACATGTCTGGAAATTCCGTTGGACAATGGTGTGGGGCAAAATGACAGAACCACAACAAGAATTGAGGGAATGGTGCTTGTCAATAGTAACAGGAGCAGTATCAATGGTTGTAAGAAGAGAAAGATCGTGAGCTTGGCCAGCATTCTGGACCGTGATGATGCGAGTGCCGCTCTTGAGAGCGTGAAATGAGATGTCTTTACCAACATGGCGTAGCAGAGCCTTACCAATACTATGGTCTGAAAGATAGGTATTAGGAGAAGTCGGTCGCAGAGTAAAAACTTTGTCCATTGAGTAGTTTGAAACAGAGTTTAAGGGGAGTGCGTGACGAGCTGGTCGTTTCTGAGATGAACGAGAAGGAAGTGTCGAATCGTCATGTGTGGGTCTTGGTCGTTTGGGTGTGGGACTGGGGGTGGTCCGATGGGAGACGGCGAGAATTCAAAATTGCCGCACCGTCGAGGAGAAGCCAGAATCAAGGGTCAGAGAAGAGCGAAGGTCAGACGTATCGAAAGGCCAGTCGGGTCCCTGGTACCTGAAGCAGGTGACGAACCGGCACCAGCAAAGAGGTACAGGGGTATTAGGTTGTCCGAAGAGTCGTCCATTAACGAGGTAGGTCAGAACTAGGTGCGGTATCAAGGGGCCCGGGGTAAGTTCACAGATTAGGGCATCCATGGTTGGGGTTACTTCTTTCTTTTTGTTTTAAGAAAAAAAAAAGAAAATAAAAATAAAAAGAATAAAAAAGGGGGAACGTGGAGGAATAGCTCCTAGGAGGAATGAAAGGGCGTAAATCCCTCCGCCCCAAAAGAGGACCTCAACACCTCAAGTAGTGCAGATGCTGCATGGAACCCGTGCCATACCCTACCCTTCATGCCAGTAAACCAGCAATCCGGGATAGCAACCTCCATCCACCGAGCCACCTCGGCGGACAAAAGAGAGGGCAGCCGGATATCTGCCACAAAGCATACTGCCTTTGGCCACCACCCCCGGAATCCGAAAGGTGGCCTCCAGAGATACACCCGTCGCCCGAAAGATACCCAAGGCCACCCCCCGGGAGACCGGAGAGGGATCGGGACATCCCCAGGCGATCCAGATTCCACGGCAAACTACACCACCGCTGAGAACCTCAACGGAATGGGATTGAACCACGGTACCCTTCCCCCTACCTAGGAACTAGAAAGCCTGTGGAGAGAAGCACCCAGGGTAAAAATGGGAAGGAAATAAGGGAGGGATGAGGAGGAGGAGGAGGAGGAGGAAAGAGAAAAGGGAGGATGGGGAAGATGGGAAAGGGGAGGGGGGATTGGGGGGTAATTAGGTTCGGTCTGAGGAATTGGACCTCTTTACTGTGACAAGGAGCCCCCCTTAAAGAGGTCTGGAGGAAGAACCAGACAAGTTCCCCATGCCATTTCATAAGAACGTTATTATTTGGTTGATTTCAAGTTTGAGTTCGAAGGGAAATACTATTCTCAAAGGCAGGGAATAACTATGGGAAATCCATTGTCTCCCCTATTGAGCAATATGTATATGTAGTTTTTTGAGACTAAGCTGTTGAAAAATATTCTGCCCCATGAAGCTAAATGGTTCAGATATGTGGATGACATCTTGTGTTTTTGGCCGAATTATGTGGACCTCAATACATTTTTACCGAGACTTAACTCTCTTGTCCCCTCTATTAATTTTACCGTAGAGAAAGAAGTGGACTTTAAACTTCCATTTTTAGATGTTCTGATCCACAAGGTCGATAGAATGTTTAAGTTTACATTATAAAGGAAAGCCACGAACGTGTGTTCATACATCCACTATCACTCCAATCATGAAACTACAGTAAAAGGAAGTGCCTTTCTGACTGTTTTTTGAGAGCTTACAGTGTGTAGCCCTGAGTTCTTAGATGAGAAAATTAGGAAAATCTTAAATATTGCTGAAGGCTGTAGGATTACTACTATTGCATATCATGAACTAAAATTTTCCCAAAGTTAGTTTGATATACATGACAAGCTTCGTGTAAAATTTTGTCGAAATTGGAGATGGTCAGGTGGCGACGATTTTCAAAATTGGTTCACCTGACATGGAATGACCCCTTTGTGTTCTATTGGTTAGAAAGTAAAAGATCCAGCTGCCCAGTTTTTCCAGTTATTTCTTTAGCATGAATCTTGTAGGCTATTATCGTACTTGTCAAAGGCTTTTAGAAAGTCTGTGTATACATCTGCATTCTGTTTGTCCTCCAGTGCATCCAAGACCATGTCATAGTGGTCCAGTAGTTATGAGAAGTAAGAGCTGCTTTGAGTTGCGTGATTTTGGGGAATCTAAGTAGTTGGCAATCTTTCTTCTTAGAAGCCTTTCAAAGATTATAATGTGGGGCGTTTAAGATATTAGTCTATATTTCTTTGTTATTGTTTTTCTGCCACCTCTGTGGACTGAGGTTATATATTTTTTTCAGTGACTGTGATGACCCCCCATGTCCAGGCTTCATCTCCATGACATGGAGATGAAATGTATAAAATACCGACGATGGAAAAAATTAATCAACTACAGATATCCAAGGCTCATCACCAGGGAAGACGCTCTGTACTGCAGGATCTTGGAATCACTTATCTGTATATCTAACAATTTGAACCAGAACAATGACTTTTACAACACAGCTGAACTCCTTGCCAGGAAACTTCATTATCCTACATAACAACTTACTCTCGCCAGTCCTGTGCAGGTCCGTCTCAAATCCATCCTATCCAGCATTCTCCACCTGGCTCTCCACCCTATATATTCTCATGTACTCTTTACCCAGGTAGATCTGTTTGTGACTTAATAAAGCTCACTGTGTGGGCGAAACAGTCAGTAAAGGATTGCATTATACTGTAGTTGTTTAAATTTTCTATCCATACCATACCTAATAGGGGTTTCTTGTAGTTCTTGAACATTGGGTTCCACAAATTTGGGCCTACAGCAGAGTGTATGGGCATGTTGTCAATGGCTTTTTCAAAGTCCAGTGGAGTTAGGGTTATGTTAGAATATTTTATATATTAACTAGGTTCCGAATCTCATTCACAAAAAATTCGTCCAGATTGTCAATCTTGTTTCACTAATCACAAAGTCATACTGAGACTTTAGTATCCCACTCGCTCCTTTATTGTCGTCAGTGCAAGTTCTATCTTGTATGAGAAAGGTCTCAACACTAATTTTTTTTTTACCTTGTTTTTGGCATATGAAAAATATTTTGAATTTCCTTCAATTTCATTAATTACTTTTAACTCCTGTCTTTCCTGGATCCTGATTCATTTAAGTTCAATATTTTACATTTACCTACTTAAGTGCTTTTTTTCTGCATTTCAGATAATCTAGTCCCCCTTGCAGTCTCTGAGTGTATGGACTTGGTAAAGAATGATGACAAAGTCACATTAAGTGGCGAGAACAATTCACAACTACCTTACAAATTTAAAATAAATCTAGATACAAGTTTAGGTCTATCCTGACATAAACAGACGTCTACTTGCGCGGTTTGAGGTGACCTGGCTTAGAATACTACTAGACCGGAGTTAAATCTTTAGAGACTGCGTTTAAGTTTATCCTGGGTTAGAATATTAGTAGATCATCTTGTGGTTTCTGTTTATGGACCTGGCATACAATAATGGTAGATAACTCCTTGTAGAGTGTAGAGTAAATAGTAACCTGACCAGATGTTTAAAAAGTGGCTTTCACTTCCTCTCGTCTATTTTCTCACTTGGTACAGCCCTCTCTTGCTTTTCCCTTTTTTCCTGAATATCACCCTATTTCATTCGCTGCATCTCAGTCTACCTATCCACTGTTCTTCTCACCCTTTACAGTCAGTTGCTGTATCACCTAAATAATTTCTGTAATTCTGAGCCGAACACGAGCCTCTTCCCCAAGTGGCCGCAAGCACTCCATGAAATTGGTTCCCACTTTTTTCTCTAGTCCAGGGACGTCCAGCTGCGGCACCCCTTCTCTTATGTCCAGGGATGCCCCTCACCCTCCTCTCTAGTTCAGTGACGTCCATTACCCTCCTTCTATGTGCCAGGGACGTCCAGCTGACCTCCCTTTCCCCTCCCCTTCAGTCAAGAGATGGAAAACTAGTCATCCCCAGTACCCCAGAAATATGCAGGCGATAAGCCGTGCCTCGTATTAACAGCTGAGCACCACAGAGGCAGCCTGGACAGAGAACGCAAATGAAAAGGTAATTGTAATCTGTCAAAATAAATGATTCACTTTACGACTGACATGATCAGGCTGATAAAAAAAAACTACAGCTCAGCATCATCTTTTGAGGATACCAACTTCCTTTAGAAGAAACTGAAAAAAAATCGGATAAAGTCTTACATTAGTTAAATGGAAAAAAAAATCATTACTTTTAAAAATTCCATACATCAACTATTTTGATACGTCTGGGGAGTGGCATAGTTCCCCAAGTGATGCTCTAGACCACTCTCAGCCACAGATGCCACAAGAAGCTATTCAGCCTAGTTACAAGCCATGTTTCTTCCTAGCCCCAGGAACACCAGTGAGCCTCGGGCATGGTTTCAAGTTATTTAAGTTTATTCAGATACATGTACACAAATAGAGTTACATAAACTAGCATACATAGCAGCATGTGTGTAGATTACCTAGCATAACAAAAAAAAAAGTTAGACAAAGTGACTTATTTCATTTTCCTTCTGTATGTTCTGACCACACGAGCGATGTTATATTAATGCACCACGCAGAAACAAGCCGAGGTCAGAACATACAGGAGAACGTAATAGCTTGGAACTATGCCTGAGGCTCACTTGTGTGCCCAGGGCTAGGAAAAAACATGGCTTGTAACCAGACTGCCTAGCTTCTTGTGGCATCTGTGGATAAGTGGTCTAGAGCATCACTTGGGGAGCTATGCCACTCCCCAGACGTGGTTACGAATTAGTCAGGTAGGGACGGCCCCTCGTAAATCCATATTTAGTGTTATGAATAAAATTTGCCTTATCAAGATAGCTTCTTATATCATCTATAACTGACTAATAGTTTACCTACAGTTGAAGTCAGGCTTATTGGGCAGAAATTTGAAGGCAATGACTTATCTACTGCTTTAGCTATCTTTACCATCTCACACACTACACCTGTCTGAAGAGATGTATTAAAAAGGTTAGACAATGATTTACTAAGTTCCCTGCTGCACATCTTCACATCAGTTGATTTTATGCTCAACAATTAGGAGTTTTGAAGTGCCACTTTAACACGATTGAATGACTGGATAAAAGCTAGAGAAATGTTAATAAACAGCACCGAGTACAACATCCTTTCTAAGTTAATGACATTAGCGAAGTCTGATTTAATCAGGACTTTAGTTAGCAATGAATTATTCCAGCCAAGTTTAATAATTATCTCGTCTCGGTTTTCACACGAGAAGACACAAACGATATCCCAGTAATTAACTTTTATAATAGGCCTGAAGAAAATAAATTATGTAATATCACAGTCACTATGTATATGGTAATCAAACAGGTTGTCCGAATAAAGCGAAATAAATTCCCAGGCCCTGAAATTTTTTCAAGGGTTTTTAAAGAGTGCAAAATGGAACTTCATGAACCATTAACATTTTTAACATACCTCTTCAAACAGGTGTAGTGTATGGGATGTAGAAGATGGCTATTGTAATTCCCAATGAGCCTAACCTCAATTGTAGACAAATTACTAAGACTCAATTATAGCTGATATTATAAGACGCCATCTTGATAAGTATAATTTCATTTATGATACTCGGCATGGATTCACGAGGAACCGTTCATAAGAATGGAGGGACACTGTAGTAGCCTTACTGGCCCATGCAATATCTGATAAATTTACTGACTTTCTTCAGTAAAGCGTTTGAGGCAGTTGATCATGATAAAGAATACGATATTATTTATTTGGATTTTAGTAAAGCTCTTGATAGGGTACCAAACAAAATACTGTTAAAGAAATTGGCAGCTCACAGTATTGGGGAAAAGGTCCTGTCATGGATTGAGGCGTGGCTGGCCAACAAGAAGCAAGTGTGTCTGCATGAATGGAGTGAAAGCTGAGTGGGGATCAGTCACAGGTGGCATTCTACAAGGGTCGGTTTTAGGCAATATTGTTATTCATAATATACATTAATGTCCTTGACGACGGAATAACAAGTAATATGAACAAATTCGCTGACTACACAAAAACAGGTAGAATAATATATTCAGAGGAAGATGCCACTGAACTTCAGGAGGATTTAGACAAGCTCATGTCGTGGTCAGAAAAGTGGCAGATACAGTTCAGTGTAGATAAAAGCAAAGTCCTAAAGTTCGGGAATGCAAATAACCCAAACAATTATAAACTAAATAATATAGAACTTTACCATGCAGAATGTGAAAAAGAGAGCGTACGTAATAAGGCAAACAAATTACTGGGATATATATCGATAATTATAAGTAACAGGATAAGATGTAAGACATCAACGTTTTCCATACATGTAACCAGACGTAATTCGTTCATCTTATTTCTGGCACTTCGACTATTTGTATAAAATATTTAAAGATAATTTTTCGTTTGTGCCTTTCCCTTTTCTGTTCACAGTTTCTGTTGTAATTATTTTAACTTTTACCCAATGTTAAATGATGAAGGTTACCCTAAAATCCACATTATTACAATCTTAATAATTTAAAAAAAACTCAAATCACTGGTTCTACAAATCTATTCACCCCCTCACAAAAACCCTTACCACTATTTATAATTTAAAGCCCTAACAGTTTCCTCCATTACACTGGCACTGGCCAGTGCCTGTAATCAGGTCCTCATTCTTACGTCTGCAAACATTGGCTCTCGCACTATGACAGATAACAGGAACAGTCCTATTACCTTTCATGATGCTGAGATGGCTAACAATATTCCCCATCATTCTCCTATGGGCGGGTTATTTGTGTATTGTTCCAGTCACGGTATTGTGCCTATTTATTCTCTCCTTAAGGGTTATTCAGGTGTCATGATACATGTGGGCAGACATAACGTAGTAGGTCAAGGCAGTGTTACCACCAATGGAAAGTCATACTGGCAAGAATATGTGGGAGTCAGTTATGCAAGAGACGGAGGAGGAATCAATGTCGAGAGCAGCCAAGCACACCTCCAGCTAGATACAGCCTCTCCAGCCTCTAATCAGAGGTTCACCCTCACACAGCTAGTACTTCTTAACCTATCCCCTCCCCCTCTCTCTTTCGAACATAATACACAGGCAAGGGAGGACATGTGAACGTTGCAACAATATTTCACATTGTGTAGGCGTCGCCAGTGCATCCCACTGTGCACCTTGCTCACTCTCTTACCTCCTCGCACACCCCTACCCATAACCCCCTCCTCCCCTTCAACCTCCATTCCACACATTAATGCAGGTCGAAGGAGAGACAGGAAGGAGAGTGGGGGAAAAAGTTTGGTCTACAGAACTGGTACAGGTGTCGCAAACATGCCGGTGACGGCCTCATAGATACCCCAAGATCCCCACAAGGCGCTTTAGAACACCTAAACATGCATCTCAAGGATCTTTCCTCCTCACACGTCTCCATGATTCTAAATCTTAGACAAGTCTCCATTACTACTACATGCAAATGTGTCTAGGATCCCCGCACTTACGCATGTGTCTCCGGCATACCACACCCCAATACAAGCACATCCTCACATGGGTCTCCAGGACCCCCAACATCACATATCTATGACCGTGACAGCAGGACTCGCACACATCTCCAGGAATCCTAGAAACATACGCGTATTATAATTTTTACACTCTTTTATCCCTTTTGGCTTTATACAAAGAACTATGCATGCTCTCTGAAAGTCCCTAGGTACCTTACCCTCTTCCATACATTTATTAAATAAAAATACTAACCACTCCAAAACTATAGCCCCACCTGCTTTTAACATTTCTATCTTTATTCCATCAATCCCAGCTGCTTTGCCCCCTTTCATTCTACCCTTTGCAAGCTCCTGATGATGTGTTATTGCAACACGAAAGGCCTAGAGCTATCATTCTACTTTCCCCGTGGTTGTTTTGCATAATATATATATATATATATATATATATATATATATATATATATATATATATATATATATATATATATATATATATATATATATAATATAATATATATATATATATATATATATATATATATAATATATATATATATAACATATATATATAATATAATATATATATATATTATATAATATATATATATATATATATATATTATATAATATATAAAATATATATATATATATATATATATATATATATATATATAATATAATATATATATATATATATATATATAAAATATATATATATAATATAATATATATATATATATATATATATAATATATATATATATATATATTATATAATATATATATATATATATATATATATATATATATATATATATATATATATATATATATATATATATATATATATATGATAGCACTGCTGATGTATTCAGTTTTGCTAAAGAAAAATTCTCAAAACTCTCTAGTACCCCTATCCCCCTCTATGCCTTCAAGACTCCAAAAACAAGTCTCTCTTGGATTTTGTACGTGTCCAGGACCCACACAGTGTCTTCAGGACCCCTACATCCACACAGTGTCTTCAGGACCCCTACATCCACACAGTGTCTTCAGGACCCCTACATCCACACAGTGTCTTCAGGACCCCTACATCCACACAGTGTCTTCAGGACCCCTACATCCACACAGTGTCTTCAGGACCCCTACATCCACACAGTGTCTTCAGGACCCCTACATCCACACAGTGTCTTCAGGACCCCTACATCCACACAGTGTCTTCAGGACCCCTACATCCACACAGTGTCTTCAGGACCCCTACATCCACACAGTGTCTTCAGGACCCCTACATCCACACAGTGTCTTCAGGACCCCTACATCCACACAGTGTCTTCAGGACCCCTACATCCACACAGTGTCTTCAGGACCCCTACATCCACACAGTGTCTTCAGGACCCCTACATCCACACAGTGTCTTCAGGACCCCTACATCCACACAGTGTCTTCAGGACCCCTACATCCACACAGTGTCTTCAGGACCCCTACATCCACACAGTGTCTTCAGGACCCCTACATCCACACAGTGTCTTCAGGACCCCTACATCCACACAGTGTCTTCAGGACCCCTACATCCACACAGTGTCTTCAGGACCCCTACATCCACACAGTGTCTTCAGGACCCCTACATCCACACAGTGTCTTCAGGACCCCTACATCCACACAGTGTCTTCAGGACCCCTACATATGTGACTCCATGATACCTACGTGTCCAGGATCCCCCGATGCTTGTACAATCCCCCCACACGTGGTCCAGTACTCCAACACCTGTCTCCAGGGCACCCACATACATCTCTAAGACCCCAACAAATTTACGTCCATTACCCCCACACACGTCTCCAGGATTTTCCACACCCACACACGTATCTTAGGATTCCCACACCAACATGCTTGATTCAAGGACTCACATGTGTACCCAGAATTTCACATACATTTCGAATGTGTACAGGACACCAACACCTGTGTTCCTGGAACCCCCAAATACTTCCTGGTCTCCCACGTCTGTCTTCATGACACAGACACGTGTCTCGGGAATACCCGCACGTTTCCAGGAGTCTCCAAAATGTCTATGACACCCAAATGTTATCATCCCCACTCCACATATGTCTCCGGAAACTATCACTGTGTCTTATTTAGTCACTCCGGTAGACGACCCCCCACGCAGCCAAGTCTCCCGTCCTTCCCCTTGTGGTCAGGAGGGAGGGATAGAATGTGGCGGGGGGAGATGTCGTAGGGTAAGGATCACCAGAGTGGGTCCCCTCCTCTTCCCCCGCCCATCCCCTGGCGGGAAGGGGGGCGGAGAGGGAGGGTGACGAACTTACCTGGGGAATAGTGGTGGTGGGTGAGTAGTAGACGAGGTGGTGAGGGTGCGTGTGGAGTGGTGAGGGTGCGAGTGATGGTGAGGGTACGAGTGGTAGAGAGGGTACGAGTGAAGTGGTGGTGGTGTAGTAGTGTGGTGGTGTAGCAGTAGTGGTGGTGGTGTAGCAGTAGTGGTGGTGGTGTAGCAGTAGTGGTGGTGGTGTAGCAGTAGTGGTGGTGGTGTGGCAGTGGTGATGGTGTGGCAGTGGTGATGGTGTGGCAGTGGTGATGGTGTGGCAGTGGTGATGGTGTGGCAGTGGTGATGGTGTAGCAGTGGTGTAACAGTGGTGGTGGAGGAGTAGTGGTGGTGGTGGTGGAGGAGTGGTGGTGGGGGGCTGCGGGTGTGAGCGTGGCGGTGGCGAGGCCCTCACTGTGATGCTCCCAGTCTTACTACTAGCGCCACTGCCAGGCCATGCGCTCACCACCATTTATGCTCCACCTTGCTCATTCCCTCCACCAAGAAAAGAAGACTTTATTAAGCTTATTATACCAGAAGGCTTAGTAACCCAGGACAACCCAATAAAGCTAATTAATGTGACTTTTCATTGAGGTCCTTTTTTTTTAGATCCTTCCCCAGGATGCGACCCACGACAGTCGATCATCTCCCAAGTATATATTTACGTTCATGAGAGAAAACGCTAAACTCGTAGAGTTAATACAGCGCCTGGGAAAATGGGAGGCAATTAAATTCGATCCAATTCCTTGAATCAAAGTAGATATTAAAATACTTTTCCATAATTGCAGGCAGTGTGAGTCAGTCATGCTGGAATGTCATACCCAGTGTAAGAAAAAACAATGATTCTGTGTAAAACTCCAGTACCTGCTTAGGAGTATTCAAATGCTGGAGAAAGTTATGTGTGCCTAGTCATGCTATGGAGATAAATGGTATAAAATACAGACACGATAGAAAATGACACAAATGCAGTACAATGCGATCCTCTATTGACAAGTTTCGCCCACCTTGTTTTGTCAACAGGGAGTTTGGTCTGACACCAAATCACAGGAATGATCCGTCGCATAACTATCCGAGGTCATTGAAGTCGATTTAAAAAAAAAAATAGCTCAAAGCTGCGAGGAGGGGTGTGCGGGGGTAAGCTGGGGTTGGGGGTTGGAAGGGGGTTAGTGGAGGTGGGGGTTAGTGGAGGTGGGGAGTTAGTGGAAGTGGAGGGTTAGTGGAGGTGGGGGTTAGTGGAGGTGGGGGTTAGTGGAGGTGGGGGTTAGTGGAGGTGGGAGGTTAGTGGAGGTGGGAGGTTAGTGGAGGTGAGGGTTAGTGGAGGTGGGGGTTAGTGGAGGTGGGGGTTAGTGGAGGTGGGGGTTAGTAGAGGTGGGGGTTAGTGGAGGTGGGGGTTAGTGGAGGTGGGGGTTAGTGGAGGTGGGGGGTTAGTGGAGGTGGGAGGTTAGTGGAGGTGGGGGGTTAGTGGAGGTGGGGGGTTAGTGGAGGTGGGGGATTAGTGGAGGTAGTTATTATAATAAAAAAAAGAGCTAAACTTACAAGGGTGGTGGAGGCAGTGATTAGTGGAGGCGGTGTAGGGGTAAAATTCAAGTCAAGGTTTGTGCAGTATACTTAAAGGTTCCATCAACAAGTTAATAAATCAGGTTATGATAACTGAGACACTTGTGAAACATTTGGGTATCTTTATTCTGTAAACGTTTCACCAGCCAGTGATTTCTTCAGTGCAGGCTGAGGGAGTGATTACGTCAAACTCCTCAACTTCAACCTTTTTCCTGCATTGGACTGAAGGCCTTAGCTGCTGGGTTAAGCCCTGGCTCTATTTCTACGACTAAGAAGACTCCTCTCCAGCGCTATTCTTCGTCTGTACCGTCTTCCCCGCTCATCCCATTGGGAGCTTACCTGAACTTATTCATTCATTCATTAATGGACTGAAGAAGTCACTGGCTGGTGAAACGTTTCCAGAATAAAGATTCCCAAATGTTGCACAAGTGACTCATTTATCACTGTCGCTTTTCCAAACCATTTATTCGAATCAGTTTATGCTAGAATTCAGTCTTTCTCGCAAGTTAAGTGAGTATCTCTGGGCGTCGTCGCAAGGTTAGTGAGTCTACCTGGAGGGCATTCCGGGGATCAACATCCCGCGGCCCGGTCTATGACCAGGCCTCCCGGTGGATCAGGGCCTGATCAACGAGGCTGTTACTGCTGACTGTACATAGTCCAACGTACGAACCACAGCCTGGCTGATCTGGCACTGACTTTAGGTATCTGTCCAGCTCCCTCTTGAAGATAACCAGGGGTCTACTGGTAATGCCCCTTATGGCTGGTGGGAGGCTGTTGAACAGTCTTGGGCCCCGGACACTTAGTGTTTTCTCTTAATGTACCAGTGGCGCCCCTACTTTTCACTGGGGGTACGTTGCACCGTCTGTCAAGTCTTTTGCTTTCATATGGAGTGATTTCTGTGTGCATATTAGGGACCAGTCCCTCCAGAATCTTCCAGGTGTAGATTATGATATATCTCTCTCACCTGCGCTCCAGTGAATATAAGTCTAGTGCTTCCAGGCGTTCCCAGTGTTTGATGGAACTTATACGTGCAGTAAAGGTTCTCTGTACATTTTCTAGATCTGCAATTTCACCTGCCTTGAATGGGGATGTTAATGTACAGCAGTATTCTAGCCTAGAGAGAACAAGTGATTTAAAAAGTATCATTGGCTTAGCATCTCTTGTCTTGAATGTTCTCATTATCCATCCTATCAGTTTCCTCGCAGATGTGATAGTGGCATTGTTGTGGTCCTTGAAAGTGAGATCTTCGGACATTACCACACCCAGGTTCTTCACATTACTTTTCCGCTCTACTGTGTGATTAGTTTGTAATATACTCAGTCCTAGCTATTATTTCCTCCAGTTTTCCATAACGGAGTAGTTGGAATTTGTCTTCGTTGAACATCATATTGTTCTCTGTTGCCCATTGGAAAACTTGGTTTATATCTTCTTGGAGATTTGCCGTGTCCTCAATGGATGACACTCTCATGCAGATCCTAGTATCATCTGCAAAGGATGATACAGTGCTATGGTTTACATCACTATGTCTGATATGAGAATGAGGAACAGGATAGGTGTGAGTAATGTGCCTGGTGGGACAGAGCTCTTCACTATGGCAGCATCCGATTTAACTCTGTTTACCACTACTCTTTGTGTTCGATTGGTTAGAAAGTTGAAGATCCATCTGCCTACTTTGCCAGTTATCCCTTTAGCACGCATTCTGTGTGCTATTACACCATGATCTGCTATTACACCATGCCTTTGGGCGTCGTCACAAGGTTAGTGAGTGCCTTTGGGCGTCGGCGTAAGGTTAGTGAGTGCCTCTGGGTGTCAGTGCAAGGTTAGTGAGTGCCTCTGGGCGTCGGCGCAATTATTATTATAATAAAAAAGAAGCGCTAAACCACAGGGGTCATACAGCGCAGCAGGTTAGGGCAGGATGCAGGGAGAATGGGTTGTAAGAGGGAGAGGGATGACTAGTAGGGTATGGAGTGCAGCAGGACAGTGGATAGTGCAGGGAGAGAGGATAGTAAGAGATTGAGGTAGAAGGGACTGAGGGGAGTGCTAGAGGTATAACCTTCAGAGTTTGTGCAGTAAGTCAGTTGCTGTCAAAAAGTCAATGAGAGAGTCAGGATTAAAGGAGGGTCCATCAGCAAGAAGGGAAGGTAAAGAAAGGGCCGCAGAGCGAAGACGACATTGGTCAATTCTGCGTGCTCGTTGATAGTGGGGGCAGTCCAACAGAATATGGCGAACAGATACTGGAACCTGACACTGCTCACAGAGAGGGACAGGGAGCCTCTCCATGAGATACCCATGAGTAAGACGAGTGTGGCCGATGAGAAGACGGGAGAGAGTAGTCTCAGAACCTCGACATTGGTGACAAGAAGAAGGCCAGAAACCTATACTCAGTTTAATAGAATGAAGTTTGTTAGAATGAAGTTTGTTATTTAGCAGGTCAGACCAGCGTTGTTGCCAATGGGTGCGAAGGTGGGTAGCAATGACTGCAAAATAGTCCGTGAATGGAACACCTCTATATGAAACTGGAAGGTCATGTACTGCTGACCACGCAGCAGTGTCTGCCTGTTCATTCCCCTGAACGTCAACATGATCAGGGACCCAACAAAAAACAATATCTTTGTGTTTGCTAGAGATACAGCGTAACCAAAGGTGGATACGAAGAACTAGGGGGTGAGGTGTATCAAATTTTCGGATAGCCTGTAAAGCACTAAGGGAGTCTGAAACGACCATAAATGGTGACACAGGCATAGATGCAATACGGATAAGTGCCACAAGAATGGCATACAATTCAGCTGCAAATATGCTAGCCGAGGATAATAGATGCCCTCGCACGACGCTGTCCGGAAACACTGCTGCGAATACGACATCGTCGTACACTGCGATGACATGGGAATGAGAACAGAAGTGGTCTAGAAAAAGAGAGCGAGAAGCCGCCGTAGGTAGTTGCGCTTTCGCGCAAGGCAGAGGAAAAGAACAGACACGGACAGCAGGAACTTCCTAAGGGGTAGGGAAAAGGGAGATGCCACATGAACATAGAAAGGTGGTAGTTGAAGGGAAGACAAGAGCGAATGTAGACGAAGAGAAAAGGGACGAAGTAAACAGGGTCGACGAACAAATAAAGACCGTCTACTAACATCTGTGACAATCCTATACATGGAAGGATTGCAATTGTATACATGGAAGGATTGCGGAGGTCATGAGAGCGAACATAATAGCGAAGGCAATGTGCATCACGACGATTTGACAAGGATGGAATGTTCGCTTCTACATAGAGGCTCTCAACCGAAGAACAAAATGCACCAAGGCATAAACGCAATCCCTGATGATGTATGGGATTAAGGCTGGAAAGAGTAGCAGGGGAGGCCGCCAAATATATCTGGTCACCATAATCGAGTTTCGATAAAATTAGGGCTGAGTGCAGGCGAAGGAGAGTTCTACGATCAGCCCTCCATGAAAGCTGTGCTAAGGTTTTAAGGAGGTTCAGCTGGCTATGACTAGTCGCCTTCAGAGAGGTAATGTGAGATTTCCAGGACAATCGATGGTCAAACAGGAGGCCGAGAAACCTGACTATCACGTTCTGGGATATGTGAGCCGTATAGGTACAATGGATGATCAGAGACCACTGAACGTCTAGTAAACATGATTTGATGAGTTTTGCCACTAGAAAATTTAAACCCGTGAGTGGTGGCCCAATTGGAAACCTGGTTGATGGCATGCTGGAGGGAAACTGCAATGAGGTGACAGTCAGCACCCGCACAAGCTATAGCAAAGCCATCAACATAAAGCGATGACCAAATATTGGATGGGAGAACAGATGCCAGATTATTTATAGCAAGGAGAAAGAGTGTTGTGCTCAGAACAACCTTCACCTTCAGCTTGGATAAACTCCGGGGAAAGCGCATTACTAACCCGGACTCGGAAATGTCTTTCAGTTAAGAAGGCCTTAAGGAAAAATGGTAGATTGCCACGGAGGCCTAAGGAGTGGGCCTGGGCCAAGATATTATACCTCCAAGTTGTGTCATAAGCCTTCTCAAGGTCAAAAAAGATGGTGATAACCGAGTGGTTATTAGCAAAGGCATTACGAATATACGTATCCAAGCACAGTAAGGGGTCAATGGCAGAACGGCCCTTACGAAAGCCATATTGACTAGTGGAGAGACTACTGTGCGTCTCTAAATACCACATCAAACGTCTATTAACTAGACGTTCCATCACCTTGCAAACTGCACTGGTAAGAGCAATGGGACGTTAGTGGGAGGTATCATGTCCCGTAGTACCCGTTTGGAAAAGTGAGAACAATAGCAGACTTCCACACCTGGGGAATAACTCCTTGCGACCATATAAGATTAAAGAGTCGTAAGAGGACAGCAAGAGCAGACTGATGTAAATGCTGTAGCATACGAATATGTATGCCATCTGGCCCAGCTGCCGATGATCGGCAAGCAGAGAGTGTTGCCTCCAGTTCTTGAAGGGTAAAAGGCACATTTATAAGATTCTTCTCTGAGAGAAGAAAAATCTAAGGGCTTTAACTCGCTGGCAGACTTAGAAGAAAGGAACGAGGGGCATAGATGGAGCCCCTGAGAAATGCAGACCAGATGATTACCAATTTCAGTGGCAACGGCAAGAGGGTGTGCTATATCAACACTGGCAACCCGAAGAACAGGAGCCGGGTCGGGGGAGAATTTACCACTCAATTTCTGCACTTTCTTCCAGACTGCACTCATCGAGGAAGCGTAATCCCGCCAGCAAGTGCATTTAGCGTCGCATACGACACGGCGAGTAATTGCTCTCTTCTGCTTAAAATCAAGGAGTCTCTCTGTGGTTCTGTTATAACGGTACCTGCCCCACGCAGCGCGTTTCAAACGTACTGCCCGAGCACAAGCAGGAGACCACCAAGGCACACACTTCTGAGAATGCTTGCCCGAGGTTTGGGGGATAGAATGTGAAGCTGTGGTTAAGACAGAGGACAAGAAGAGATGTAAAACCTCATCAATGGAGGACGAGGAAGGAGTCTCATGAAAGGCAGTACGATGTGTGTAAAGGTCCCATTTCACCCGGTCAAATTGCCAGCGTGGGTTACGAGGAGGTGGAGAATACGAAGGGACATGAGGATGATTGGAAAATGATCGCTGTCATGAAAAAGTCCGAGAGGACAAACCAGGTGAAGTCAAGGACAGTTAAGGAAGAGCAGATGGAGAGATCGATGCAAGAGAAAGAATGGTTCGAGGATCAAAATGGGTGGGAGTACCCGTATTTAAAACATGGAGGGGGAGAGAAGCAAGAAATGCCTCCAACTGAATGCCACGGGAGTCACAGTGCGACCCCCAAAGAAAATGGTGTGCTTAAAACGCCAAGTAACAGAAGGTGGCGGCAAGGAATAACCAGAAAATCAACATCTAGGACAGACAATGCCCGAAAAGGGGGAGAGATATAAAGAACAGAGGTATACCACTTATTCAAGTGGATACGGGCTGCGGTAATGTAGAGAAGAATGAGGGTATGGAATCAGTGCGTATAAGAAAGAGCACTTTGTTAAAGGTTCCATCGGAAAAAAGGATCCAATGAATATAATAAATCATAGCCCGAAAAGGGACGGATAAAGTGGATTGTAATTTGGTTCTTGCAAACAGACCCCAACAGGGAAAAACTGGGAGAGCAACACCTGAAGCTCACCCCGGTTACCCCTGAGGCCTCGGATATTCCACTGCAAATAATCCATGATTTATGAAGAGAAAGATACAAGTCGAAGTTAGAGGTATCTATGGACTACGGTTAGAAAAGTCCACATGTGGAGGCAGTGGAAGACCTATAATCAAAGAAGTGGGACGCTGTGAAGGAAGGAGGGGTGTAGACAGAGAAGAGAGGAGGAGGAACCGGAGGTGGAGCGGTGTCCATCAACGGTCCAGTCTCTGCAATAAATCCTGTGATAGTTTCCCAGTGTTTCAGAAGACAAAGATGCAGGATGTGACCACATTAGAGATGGAAGGAGGAGGAGGGTGAGCACAATCGGGGAGACTATAGACTGTACAAAGTAGAGGGCGGAGATAAGAGGCGACTGTTGAAGGGGCTTGGAAAGACAGGAGGAAGCGACCTGGGGCAGTCAAGGAAGAAATTTGGGAGGGACAGGGATGAAGATATTGAACAAGGGGGAGGATGAACCTCACACACGTTACAGAACTAGTCGGAGGAAAAACCCTAATGGGTATTTTTGGCCGGACTTAGGGAGAAGAAGAGGGGCGGTGAGAATAAGGTGTTGGACTAGGGCGTGAAGACAGAACTGTGCAAAGTGAGTAGAGGAAGGGGGGGGAAGACAGTATGGATGCCAAGGTAGGGACCTCAGAGCCAAGAACAGCAAAAGAATTTGAGACACTGGTGACTGAGGATGGGGTGACTCACAGAGGAAGCCGCAGAAGTTGACCCCAGAAGTGGGGGATTTAGCAATGCAGAATAGGAAATACGGGAAGTCTCCTTAAGCGTAGATGAAAGATGACCATAGCATATGAGAAGCCTTCCCCCTCTTTGAGACAACGGTTTTCCCGCTCATTTAGGTAAACCTGACAACGGCGAGAGTACGATGGATGCCCATGACAGTTAAGGCAAGAGGGAGGTAGATTACAAGGACTGGCATGGTCGTCGGCACCACAGACTGGGCATTCGGCCATGGACCTGCAATATTTCACTGGATGACCAAAAAGCCAGCAGTTTCTACACTGTTGCAGTGTAGGGGCCACCTTCAACTTGTAAATGGTGACCTGCAATGTAGACCGACGGTGGAAGTTCACGGCAGTCAAATGTTAAACGAGCTATATGCAGGATAACGTCTTCGCTACAGGCAGGAGGACAAAAGTGTCAACTTTAGATAAGAGTGTCTTGGAGCCTGCTGCCAGAATGTCATCACCACATGTCTGGAAATTCCGTTGGACAATGGTGTGTGGGGTAAAATGACAGTGCCATACAAGAATTGAGAGAATGATGTTTGTCAATAGTGATAGGAATAGTATCTATGGTCGTAAGGAGAGAAAGATCGAGAGCTTGGCCAGCATTCTGGACATGGTGATGCAGTGCGCTCTTAGAGAGCGTGAAATGAGATATCTTTACCACATGGCATAGGAGAGCTTTACCAATACTATGATCGGAAAGATAGGTAGTTGGAGTAGTCGGTCTTAGAGTAAAACTTTGTCCATTGAGTAGTATGAAACAAAGTGTGTAAGGGAGCGTGACGTTAAGGTGTTTCTGAGATGAATGAGAAGGAAGTGTCGAATCGTCATGTAAGAGTCTTGGTCGTTGGATGTGGGACCGGAGGTGGTCCGATCGTGTGATGGGGGAGCAATCCGAAAATTGCCGCACCGTAGAGGAGAAGCCAGAATCTGGTCAGAGAAGACCGAAGGTCAGACGTGCTCAAGGCCGGTCGGAACCCCGGTCCTGAAGCGGTGACGAACCGGCACCAGCAAGTGGTACAAGGGTATTGGAGGTGTCCAGAGTTATCCATTAATGAGGCAGGATCAGAACTGGGTGCGGTATCAGGAAGGAGCCGGGTAGTAGGTTCATGGATTGGGTCGTCCATGGTTAGTTACTTCTTTCTTTTGTTTTTAATAAAAAAAAAAAAAGAAAATAAAAAGAAAAAAGAATAAAAAAGGGAGGAACTGGAGGAATAGGCTCCTAGGAGGAATGAAAGGTGTAATCCTCCACACCCAAGAGGACCTCAACACTGCAAGTAGTGCAGATGCTGCATGGAACCCGTGCCATACCCTACCCTTCATGCCAGTAAACCAGCAATCCGGGATAGCAACTCCCCATCCACCGAGCCACCTCGGCGGACAAAAGAGGGCGGCTGATGACCCGACACAGCATACCTCCTTCCGGCCACACCCCGGGAATCCGAAAAGTGGCCTTAAGAGACACCGTCGCCCGAAATATACCCAAAGCCACCCCGGGAGACCGTGAGGATCGGGCATCCCAGGCGATCCAGATTCCACGGCAAAAGCACCACCGCCAAGAACCTCCTAACGGAATGGGATGACCACGTGACCCTCTCCCCTACCTAGAACCAGAATGCCTGTGGAGAGAATACAGGTAAAAATGGGAGGAATAATGGAGAGGAGGAGGAGGAAAGGGAAAAAGGGAGGATGGGATAGGGAGGGGATTGGGGGTATTGGTCTGGTCTGAGGAAGAAGACCAAGAGGTCCAATTCCTCAGACCAAGAGCCTCTTCACCACAGCAAGGAGCCCCTTGAAGAGGGCATCGCGTCAGGTTAGTGAGTACCTCTGTACAACTATCCTATACCTCTGTGAAAATTGTTGAAACTTGTATTTATCCAATAGCTAGTTTATGTAACTTTTTTATAGTTTATCTTTTTCTATAATTCAAATATTTTATATTTTTAATACATATTT
>WNWK01020363.1:0-35987 GCA_009830355.1 Cherax destructor | reverse complement strand
TTGCGAAAGAGTGTCACCAGGCGGCAGACCAGTGTACAGCACGTCCCCCCCGACCAACGAGGCAACTCATGTCTTTAGTCCCCCCAGACAACTGTAATGATTATTGGTGCAAATTTTAATTGTTGGGTCACACACAACATATACATATACACATACAAATACACCCCCCATCATGGTGGCTGCGTTTTTGCTTCACGCAGGGGGGCCCGGGTTAAAACCCCGGCGGGGCCGAAAATTTCAAGTGTTTGTTACACACAAAAAAATACAAAAAAGGGCCCTAGTGCAATACATTGGGGAAAAATTTTTTTAAAAATTTATAAAAACACATACACATAACAATGTAATACACACACACACACCCTTTCAATGCTTTTTGGGAAAAGTCGGGGTATTTTTCCAAATGGTCTGTAATATACCATGGGATAAAATTTTGACATATCTTGAACATTTCTGAATGGTGTTCAATTTTAAATTTTTTCCACCCAGACAAATGCCCAGGGGACAATAACCCAACTGGCAAAGTTTTCTTGTTTGGTTTACATCTGGGGGGGGATTTAACCTCCAAAGATCTTAACCCCGTGGGGGCGGTAGTGACACCAAGAGTTGCTTATTTTTTGGATGCCCATGACATGTGGCTCCTCCTGCATGATAGAATGATGATAGAGGTGCTGGTGTCAAACCCCGGTTTTTAAGTCAAAAAAAAAATTAGTTGAAGTTTTTTTTTTTTGTTCTCAAACTGCTAACTGACAAGCCAAGATTGTAATCTACCCCTTTTTGAAAGCATAAAATTTAAATTTTTTAATTCTTCTGCATCTGAAGCCAAGGGAGATGGAATCCACAGCATGTGCCTCTGACTCTACACCAGAATCCTACCATACCTGTGCCGGGTTTTGCGGCATTCAAGTTATTTGATGGTTGGGGCATTTATGGATGACAGAAATCGACAATTGAAGAATTGATCTGGACTTTATGCAAGGGTTGGCAAAATTCTGTCTGAAGGGGGGGCCCCCTTTTTGATGGCCCAAATTCTTTAAGAGAGCCATCCTCTTTTTCAACAGCAGCCTACCGCCCCCAGGGATTGGTAAAGAACCATCAACGTAAATAATTTGTAGAGGGTGCTGTTTGGCTAAAATCAATACAGTTTAAGGCATCATGTTTGGCTTCAAGGCGGCTTTGGTTTGATTTAAGAAGTATTTTGGGGGGAAAAAGGGGGGGTGGTATTTTGGGAATGATTTTGAGAAGTTGAAAATATTTAAAACTATTCGGACAGCAGGGTGGGGTTAACGAGTCACCCCGAGGCCTTTCCCCAACAACAACAACAATATGGAAAATCGACGTTGAGTGTCAAAAACTTTATTTTCGATATCATATAAAAACTTTATGATAAAATTGAAAAGGGGGTTTTTTTAAGGGGGGAAATATAGACACACAGTTGCTGTTGGAAAAAAAATGTGAAACCAGAAAAGGATGAATTTTGTGTGTGGCAGGCTTTTTTGGGGGACAGTCTTCCCGATGATGGTTTGTCCACCCGGTGGGTGCTCCACCCCATCCTGTGCCCCCCTGGTAGTGGTGCTCCCCCCATCCTGTGTCCACCGGGGGGTGCTCCACCCCATCCTGTGCTCCGCCTGGGGGTGCCCACCCCCTCCTGTGCCCCCCAGTGGTGCCCACCCCATCCTGTGCTCCGCCTGGTAGTGGTGCCCACCCCATCCTGTGCCCACCTGGAGTGGTGCTCCCCCCATCCTGTGCTCCGCCTGGTAGTGGTGATCCCCTTTTTTCCCCCACCTGGTAGTGGTGCTCCACCCCATCCTGTGCTCCGCCTGGTGTGGTGCTCCACCCCATCCTTCTCCCCGGAGGGTGCTCCCCCCATCCTGTGCTCCACCCCCCTGTGCTCCACCCCATCCTGTGCTCCACCCCACCTGTGCTCCCCCGGGGAGTGGTGTTCCACCCCATCCTGTGCTCCACCTGGAGTGGTGCTCCCCCCATCCTGTGCCCCCGGGTGGTGCTCCCCCCATCCTTGCTCCACCGGAGTGGTGCCCCCCCCATCCGTGCTCCACCCAGTGGTGCTCCCCCCATCCTGTGCTCCGCCTGGTAGTGGTGATCCACCTTTCCGGCTCCGCCTGGGTGGTGCTCCACCTCCATCCTGTCTGCCTGGAGTGGTGCTCCACCCCCCCCTGGCTCCACCTGGTAGTGGTGCTCCCCCCCATCATGTGCTCCACCTGGAGTGGTGTTCCCCCCACCCCGTGCTCCGCCAGTGGTGCTCCACCCCATCCTGTGCTCCGCCTGGAAGGTGCCCACCCCATCCTGTGCTCCACCTGGTAGTGGTGTTCTACCCCATCCTGTGCTCCACCTGGAGTGGTGCTCCACCCCCTCCTGTGCTCCGCCCGGTAGTCCCCCCACACCTGTGCTCCGCCGGAGGGTGCCCACCACATCCGTGCTCCACCTGGGTGGTGTCCACCCCATCCTTTCCCACCTGGTAGGGTGCTCCACCCCATTCTGTGCTCTGCCTGGAGTGGTGCTCCACCTACATCCTGTGCTGCATCGGAGTGGTCTCCCCCCACCTGTGCTGCATCTGGTAGTGGTGCCCCCCCATCCTGTGCTGCATCTGGTAGTGGTCTCCCCCCATCCTGTGATCCGCCTGGTCGGTGCTCCACCCATCCTGTGCTCCACCTGGTTTTGTCCACCCGCCAGTGCTCCACCTGGAAAGGGGACTCCACCCCATCCTATGTCTGCCTGGGAGGGGCTCCACCCCATCCTGTGCTCGCCTGGAGTGGTGCTCCACCCCCCCCTGTGCCTCCTGTAGTGGTGCTCCACCCCACCTGTGCTCCACCTGGTAGTGGTGTTCCATCCCATCCTGTCCCACCTGGTAGTGGTGCTCCACCCCCCCGTGCCCACCTGGTAGTGGTGCTCCACCCCATCCTGTGCTCCACCTGGTAGTGGTGCTCCACCCCATCCTGTGCTCCGCCTGGTAGTGGTGCTCCCCCTTTTTATCCTGTGCTCTGCCTGGTAGTGGTGCTCCACCTCCATCCTGTGCTCCGCCTGGTAGTGGTGCTCCACCCCATCCTGTGCTCCACCTGGTAGTGGTGCTCCACCCCATCCTGTGCTCCACCTGGTAGTGGTGCTCCACCACCATCCTGTGCTCCACCTGGTAGTGGTGCTCCACCCCCATCCTGTGCTCCACCTGGTAGTGGTACTTCACCCCATCCTATGCTCTGCCTGGTAGTGGTGCTCCACCCCATCCTGTGCTCTGCCTGGTAGTGGTGCTCCACCCCATCCTGTGCTCCACCTGGTAGTGGTGTTCCACCCCCATCCTGTGATCTGCCTGGTAGTGGTGCTCCACCCCCATCCTGTGCTCCACCTGGTAGTGGTGCTCCATCCCATCCTGTGCTCTGCTTGGTAGTGGTGCTCCACCCCATACTCAGTGCTCTGTTTGGTCCATTGCCCTGGTCCACCTTGTCCATTGCCCTGCCTAATAATGGTGCTCCACACCTTGTCCAGTGCCCTGCCTGATAGTGGTACTCCACACCTTGTCCAGTGCCCTGCCTGATAGTGGTGCTTCACACCTTGTCTGGTGCCCTGCCTGATAGTGGTGCTCCACACCTCGTCCTGTGCCCTGCCTGGTATTGGTCCTCCCCCAGATGTTCTGTCCTCTGCCTGATAGTGGTGCTCCACACCTCGTCTAGTGCACTACCTGGTAGTGGTGCTCCACACTCCTTCAGTACCCTGCCTGATAGTGTTGCTCCAATTCATGTTCTGTGTCCCACCTGTTATTGGTGCTCCTCAAAATGTTTTGTTCCCCGACTGGTATTGGTGCTCCATCCTATGTTCTGTGCTCTTCATGATAGTGGTGCTCCACCCCATGTCCTGTTCACCACCTGGTAGTGGTGCTCCACCAAATATTCTGTGATGTGCCTGGTAGTGGTGCTCCACCCATGTCCTGTGCTCTACCTGGTAGTGATGCTCCATCCATGTCCTGTGCTCTGCCTGGTAGTGGTGCTCCACCCCACATCCTTTGCCCCATTTGATAGTGGTACTTAACCCACACGTCCTGTGACCCACCTGTTGTTGGTTTCCTCCAAATATTCTCTGACCGACTGGTATTGGTGCTCCACCCTATGTCCTGTGTCCTTCAAGGTAGTGGTGCTTCACACTTCATCCCAGTGCCTGCCTGGTAGTAGTGCTCCACCCCATGTCCTGTGCCCTGCCTGGTAGTGATGCTCCACACCTTGTCCTGTCCCCTGTGTGGTAGTGGTGCTCCACATCTCGTCCTGTGCCCCGCCTGGTAGTGATGCTCCACCACATGTTATATGCCCCACCTAGTAGTGGTGCTCCACCTCAGGTCCTGTGCCCACCTAGTAGTGGTGCTCCACCTCCAGGTCCTGCAGCCCCACCTAGTAGGTGCTCCACCCAGGTCCTGTGCCCCACCTATTAGTGGTGCTCCACCAGGTCCTGTGCCCCACCTATTAGTGGTGCAAACCTTATGTCCTGTGCCCTACCTAGTGGTGGTGCTCCACCTCACGTTTTGTCCCTTCCTGGTAGTTGTGCCCACCTCATGTCCTGTACCCCACCTGGTAGTGGTGCTGCACCCCATGTCCTGTACCCCACCAGGTTGGGGTGCTCCACCCCAGGTCCTATACCTCACCTGATAGTGGAGCTATACCAAATGTTCTGTGCTCCACCCAATAGTGGTACTCCACTCCATGTCTTATGCCCCATTTCATATGAGTTTCACCCCATGTTCTGCACTTTGCTTGATAGTGGTGCTCCACACTTTGTTCTGTGTCCAACATGTTAGTGGGGCCCACTCCACATCTGTTCCCTGCCTAGTAGTTGGGTTCCAACCTACAGCCTGTGTCCCACGTGGTATGATGACTCACTCCAAGTCTTGTTTCCTCTTGGTTGTCGGGGCTCCACTCCACATCCTGTGCCTCACCTGATAGTGGGGCTCCATATTGTGTTCTATGTCCAGTCTGTTAGTGAGGCTACACCGGCCTTCTGTGTCCCACATGTTAGTGGGGTTCCACGTTACATCCTGTGCCCCACCAGGTAGATGGGCTCTTGCCTGCCTCTTGTTGTCTGTCTGATAGTGGTTCTCCACCCTGTGTCCCACCTGGTAGGGATGCTTATCCCGTGTCCTGTTCCCCATCTGGTAGTGGGGCTCCACCCACGTCCAAATTGATGATTTAATTGTACCATTTGGGGTTACCAACTTGTTTCCGAGATCTGCCATACAGCCGAAGAGTACGAAGTTCGGATTAAGTCTTTCCAGGCCAATACATTTTCAATAGCGTACCCAAGCGGTCAGGCACTGATAATCCCGTCACTGTTTCACCTTCACCTTCAGACATGCAAGAAGCGTCCAGTTGCCTCAGGTGTCTGAGGAACCTCAGACTACCTCGAGTGCTGAGCCTATCTCTGCAATGCCTACTAGTTCAAGTAGTAGTTTCTCCACAGGGGACTCCTTGTCGGAAAACGATTACGTATTTGAAACTAGTAATGCCATCTCTTGTTGACGTCACATGCCGTCTGCAGAAAGATATCTCTGTAGAGGCTAGTGCCTCACTAGAGTGTCTGTTATTGTCCCTCATGTTCCAGATAGTGATAACGTCCTAGTTGACAGTGATTCTTGTAAAGTGAAGGGTTTGTTTGTCGAGCCATCCTTACATGTTGTAAGAGATAGGAAGATCCATTTCTTCCTTGCCAATACTAACGGTCATAGTGTTCGGCTCCGAGCAAATACCAATATTGTTGACTTTGTTCACTATTCTTACCCTGTTCGGGTTGGGGATGAGTTGTCACCTGACCAGTGGGTCGGTGCTATTTCAACCGGGGAGGGTTCATCCACTTCACTGGATCAATCCATTCCACAAGTAGAGGAGAAAGACTTAGCTCCCACTGACTTCCCAGATGAAGTCAAACGTTTGTTGACTCTGTTGAACAAACGTCGTAAAGCCATTGCCTTACCAGGTGAGAAGATGGGTATAACGAACTTATTGTCCCATCGTATTCCACTTGAACCTGGTACTAGACCAATTTATATACAATAGGGCCCCACTTATACGGCAGGTTAGGTTCCAGGCTAGTGCCTTAAAGCAGACATCGCCGAAAAGCAGAACGCCATTTTTTTCCACTTCTAAATGCATATAAATGCCAGACAACAAGCTTACACTAACTTATATTAAGTTAGCAATAGCACTAGGCATTAAAAAACACAATAAAAAGTAAGATACACACAGAGTACACTTATTACTTACCTTAAAGTATTAACATTGATGTGTGAGAGGTGAGTAGCAGGGTATTGTCTAAAACAAGAAAAACATTAAAAGGAATTTTCTTTTCCTTGCAGTAAGCCTCAACTGTGGCTTAAAATAGTCTGTGAACCAATTTATGAAAAGTAAGTAAGTAAGTTTATTCAAGTATACACAAATACAGTTACATAGAATTATCATACATAGCAGCATATGTGTAGAAAACCCAGGATAACCCAAAAAAGTCAGACAGAGTGACTTATTTCCATTGGGGTCCTTTTAATACCTTAATATTATACACTGTAGGAGTTATATGTTATTATACTATAAAGGATATATACTAGGAATAAGCTTTCGAATTGGATTTATAATAAACAGGGAGGCTACCTTTTGCATAGTTCTTTAGGGCCCTAGGATTCTCTGAGTGATAAATTATCATAGGTTTTAACTTGCAATCCCCAGCAGCATTAGCTCCTAGCAAGAGTGTTAGCTGACACTCTTGGGTTATCTTGGGTTCTCTACACATATGCTGCTATATGTAACTGTATTTGATGGCTATCTCAGCGATCAACATATACCTTGTTAGTAAGTTTATTCAGGTATACACAAATACAGTTACATAGATTATCATACATAGCAGAATATGCGTAGACAACCTAGGATAACCCAAAAAAGTCAGTTCACCGAGTTTAATAATTTCTAACTTGGTACTTAAAGTAACAGGCTTACGACTTCCCTTTTTATCACAACTAAGCTTAGACGCCATAGTCAATGAGAGCCAACTAGTTAACGAAAGAGTAAACGAGAGAGAACGAGATACGGAGCGGAGTTCAGACAAGGTAAAAAAACAAACTGAACAGGTAGTGGGCGATCACTCGGTCAGGCGAAATGAATTAATACGTGTCCACTTTTAGTTCATTCACATACGTTTGTAAGAGTTTGTGAAACTTTTACCTCAAAATAATTTTTTTTATTATAATAATAATTACGTACCTCAATACAAATACTCTTACACTGTGTACAAGTTGTACAAATTAGTACAAAATAAACAAACAGCAACACTCCCATTCTCATGCAACACACTATTTTTAGAGTTAATGATAGTATTATTATTATCATCATAATAAAAAAGAAGCGCTAAACCCACAAGGGTCGTGAATAGCCATATATAGAGTGAAGGCATATGAAAGGAATATTTTTCTACAGTTATCCCTCAGTGTTTGACTAGAGAAAACGTAATTCTTCCGACACTCCTACTAAGTCGCTTGGTAAACAAATCTCATATTTGTCAATTTTTATTCTGTGGGTGTATGTATCATGTTTATATGCTATGTAACGTGTTTTTAAATAATTTTGAAGAAAATATCATAGATGAATTAATGAAAATGTCTATATTAATGTAAAATAAGACATTTAATGTGCCCAATAGTAATTATTATTAGTAATATTATGTAATGTTTTTCCTCCGCCCGGCAACACCATAGCATATAAACAGCATGTTTATATGCTTTGTAACGTGTTTCTTATATAATTTTGAAGAAAATATCATAGATGGATTAATGAAACTGTCTATATTAACGTAAAATAAGACATTTAATGTGCCCAAGAATGATTATTATTAGTATTACGTAATGTTTTCGCTCCGCCCGGCAACCACACCTACATAGCATATAAACATAGCATATATACAGCATGTTTATATTCTATGTAACGTGTTTCTTATATAAATTTAAAGAAAATATCATGGATGGATTAATGAAAATGTCTATATTGATGTAAAATTGGACATTTAATGTGCCCAATAGTGATTATTACATAATAGAGAGATGTGCTCATGGAAAATGTAAAGAAACCGTGTGGCGTGCGCCGTATCTGAAAGACGCTCGCCGTATACAAAAGTTTTGGTCATAATTTGAACTCGCCGTATGAACGGAACGCCGAAAGGCGAAACGCCAAAAAGCGGGGCCCTACTGTACCTGCGTACAGAATGCCGCATTCACAAGTTGCTGTGCAGATGAATATTAACCAGATGCTTGATGATGGTGTTATCGCACCTAGCAATTCACCTTGGAATGCGCCCCTGATCTTAGTACCTAAGAAGGACGGTACTTGGCGCCCAGTGATTGACTTTAGGAAGTTAAATGCGGAAACAATTCCAGATCGCTTCCCACTTCCTGTACTTGGTGACCTTTTACGTAACATCGGAGATGACAAAGATTTCTCGACCCTATACTTGTTACAAGGGTTTTGGCAAGTCCCTCTTCATGAGGACAGCCAAGAGCTAACCGCATTCTCCACTCCAACAGGTTATTTTCACTTCCTACGTATGGCCTTCGGTTTAAGATCCTCACCTATCACATTCTCGAGGCTCATGACCAATATCTCTAGAGGCCTCATAGGTAACACACTTATGGTGTACAGTGGTCCCTCGGTTTTCGCCGAAAATTAATTCCAGAATGCTGCTCAAGTGCCATTACCAAACAAATTTACTTCCTTAAGAAATAATGTCACGTAGGTTAGTCTATTTCAGACCCCCAAAAATACACTTGCAACAGCACCTACGAAAATACACTTACATAAATGTTCGAGTTTGGAGATGCACGAAAACCGAGGGACCACTGTACTTAGATGATGTGATTGTCATGTCACAAGACGTAGATACGCACTTAAAAAGACTTGACATAGATACGCACTTAAAAAGACTTGACGTAGATACGCACTTAAAAAGACTTGACGTAGTACTTGGTAAGCTTGAAGAAGCCAATTTAAAGATCAAACTGTCCAATTGCCAATTTTTCAGATCAGAAATCAAGTTTCTTGGTCACGTAGTCACTCCTAGAGGGGTTACGACTGACCAAAGTAAAGTAACTGCAGTATTAAATTTTCCATCTCCCAAAACTGCTGATGCCGTAAGATCCTTTGTGGGCTTAGCAGGTTTTTATAGATCATTCATTGCAAATTTTTCTTCCATAGCAGCTCCTTTAACTGAGTTGCTTAAGAAAGATGCTCCATTTGTTTGGACCTTCCGTCAAGAAAGAGCATTCCAAACTCTCAAAGAAAAGCTAACATCTGCTCCAATTTTGAAATTTCCAGATTTTTCAAAGCCTTTCTACCTGACCACTGATGCTAGTTCCATTGGCATTGGTGCAGTCCTTGCACAAAAGACCAGTAGCAAGTACAACGCAGTTGCATTTGCTAGCAGAGTCCTTACTAAGGCTGAACGTAATTATACAGTTACTGAGCAAGAAGCTTTAGTGATAGTATGGTCTTTGAAGCACTTCCGAGACATCATATATCAGTACTCTGTTCATGTCTTGACAGATCATGCCCCATTAACCCTTTCGGGGTTTTGGTCGTACTAGTACGGCTTATGCCCTTGGGTTATTGACGTACTGGTATGCCTAAATTCTAGCGCCCTCAAATCAAGCAGAAACTGGCTGTTAGGCCTAGATGTGATAGAATGGGTCTGTGCGGTCAGTGTGCGCAGTATAAAAAAAATTCCTGCACCACACAGTGCATAATGAGGAAAAAAAACTCAGCGACTTTGCAGTCTATTTTCGTATGGTATATATGCTTGTATTCTCGTATTCTTAGTCTCATTTTATAGAATAGATGATATGTTACAGAAATAGAGATAATTTTGACTGGTTTCACGATGATAAGTACCTTGAAACTGAGCGCAAAGTAGCGAAAATGTTCGATTTTTGCCTATGTTCAAGAGTAAACAAATCGCACCATGCGTCCAATACACATCAACTGGGTAGTCTGATATTCTTGCACAAGTGCACTGATATTATTTATACCATTTTTACAATGATGCAGTTGTATACATAACAGTAAATCTTCTATTTTTTGTGAGAATAAAAACTCAAAATGGAAAGCAAAAGTAATGTAAGAGGGGCCTGGAGACGTGACTAATGAACAGAGAAGATGTTATTTTAGTGCCAGGAATGTCTGCCTTGTTTATTATGGACCCTATTTTGAAATTGGCATCGTTTGAAATTTGTGTGAAATTGCCCAAAATTGCCATTTTCTGACACTATTTTGGGTAGTTGAAATTGGTAAATAGGTGGTTTCTTGTACTCAATCGATAGAAGAAATGGAGTTCTAGCTAAATAGCTATAATTTTAGTAGACTGAAACATTGGAATTTGCCGAAAATAGGGCTCAAAGTGGACAAAATTGCCGATGCCTTCGCGAAAGCATGATTCTGTTAGTTTTCGACCAAATTTCATAATTTTTGTGGTGTTATGATCGGAAAAAGATTCTCTATCATTTCATAAGAAAAAACAATTTTTTTTTTTTTTTGAAATTCGTGGACCCTGAGAACGAGTTTCAGAGAGACCCCTTGGACCTCCAAAGGGTTAATACCCTTATTCCAGAATAAACAACCTACTGGAAGACTAGCCAGATGGTCCTTGACTATCCAAGAGTTCAACCCCACCTTTGAACATTTACCTGGCAAGTCAAACGTAGTTGCTGAATCTTTATTGTGTCATGTTAGTGTAGTAACTGCCGATCCTCCGTTTAGTGCTGAGGATGTAAAGAATGCCCAAAGAACAGATCCCATGTGGTCTGTTGTGATTCGATTCCTGCTCCAGGAAGATCTTATTCTTACTGTGAAGCCACCAGCACCCATCAGTGACTTTGTCATGAACCAAGAATTACTGTATCGCACTACCGAGCTGGGTACTCCTAGTAGAAGGGTATACCAGTTAGTAATTCCACAGTCACTAGTGAAAGTAGCCTTACAGCTAGTTCACGATGTACCAGGTGTTGCACACCCTGGTATGGATCGTTCTGTGAAACAAGCCAGATTGAAATACTTTTGGCCACGTATGTCAACTGATATTACCAAGTATGTTAAGAAATGTAGTGTCTGTATGCAACATAAAGGCAATGTTACTGATCCTAATCCAATCCAAGTCTTTCCAACTACTAGTGAGCCATGGGAAAGAGTTGCACTAGATCTGTTGACTAATTTCCAATGTTCCTCAAAGGAAATAAACATCTGTGTGTGATGGTCGATCATTTTACCAGATATTGTAAGTTAGTGCCTATTGCAGATAAGGCTGCTGAGACAGTAGCAAAAGCGTTCAAGGAATGTATAATCTGCACACATACCACCCCTAAGTCCCTCATAACAGACAATGGAGGTGAATTTTGTAATGAGATTCTAGAAAACTTGTGTACTTTGTACAAGATTACTAAATCAACCATTGTACCTCAAAATCCTGCCAGTAATGGTTTAGCGGAAAGAACGAATAAGAAAGTACTTGACGTCTTGAGAGCCACCATCAATCCCAATAGTGCAACTTGGGATGAAGTTATACCTGATGTTCAATGTGCAATAAATTCTGCTTATAATGCTTCTATAGGTGACACCCTACATTATGCATTGTATGGTGTTGATAAGCGTTTGCCTTATGAGTTGTTATATTCTAATCCGAAACCAACTTACAGTCCTGATGATTTCATTGCAACTCGTACCAGTCAAGCTCAGAGTGTTTTCAGAAGAATCCGTGAAACACTTCATAAGTCAACAGCAGAATTTACTAGAGTAACTAACACTCGAGCCAAACCGACCAAAGTTAAAGTAGGTTCGAGAGTTATGCTGACTAACTTTAACAAAACTTCGGCATTGCCAAAACTCGACCAAACGTTTGTTGGTCCTTACCGAGTAGTCGAATAAATTAATGGCAATAAGTATAAAGTTAGAGAAATTAGTACGGGTCAGTTTAAAGAATCGCATTTAGATCATATGAAGTTAGTTTGCGATAAGGACAAGGTCCCTGACAACCCTAACAACCAGACAAGCGAAACAGACTCTGACAATTCTCCTGTTGCTGTACCCTCTACCTCTAATGATCCGTCAGATGATCAACCTGAATGTCGTTATTCCCTACGTACACGACAAGTGTTGAGAAATCCTCAAGTATCATTTGTGGATACCAGTGTAGATCCTCCTCAACCAGAAATTGAGTTACCTGTTGCAACAGAGTTTGATCCTCCCAGAGATGATAATCATTCAGCATATGTCAATCTCACCCTAGCAGAGTTAGGGTTAAATGTAAATAATCTGTATAGATAATAATGTATTTGTATTTCAACTGTGTGTTATAATATCAACTTAGTATTATTCAAGAATTTTTTGTGTGTGTTCACGTTCTCTCCGAATTCTGAGATTTAACAGTATAGATTTGAGTGCACCAGATCTACCTTGTCTGTTAACCCTTAAACTGTCCACACATAGATATACGTTCACTCGCGAAAGTGACCGAACGTATATCTACGTTTTATTTTACATTCGTTCAAATTTAGTGCAATAGGCCTGAGTCGCCTAGACATGAGAGAATGGGTCTGCGCCCTCAGTGTGCGCAGTATGAAAAAAATCGGGGACACCAGGGTACCGCATGGTAGCCCCAGTTAGTTTCAGCTCCATCTTGGGTCAACATCATGGCACACCCCCGTGATTCACTCACGCCTCGTCGTATTAACACTCTACTATTCTCGGAAAGTGATAGAGAACGCGAGCTTAGTGGATTTGACAGTGATATAGCCACTAATAATCAAGGAATTAGTGAAACTATTGATGACAACCCAGATGACCCTCAGCCCATCACCTCTGGGGTGGCCAGTGTGGCCAGTGTGGCCATACCAGACCCTCAGCCCAGCACATCTGGTGTGGCCAGTGTGGCCACAGACCCTCAGCCCAGCACCTCTGGGGTTTCTAGTGTTACTACCCAAAGGCAGCTCCGCAAGAGGAAATTAGCATTTTCCATGTGTTATGATAGTAACGATAGTGAAGGTGATATAAGTGACGATGATGAAATCGATTTTATGCCCATAGACGATTCGTCGAGTGACAGTGATTATCATTATTCCCCAGTGAAATGTACTTATAGGCGTCATTACCTACATTCAGGCAGTGTGCCATATGCAGTCAGAGGCAAGGGTCGTGGCAGTTCACGATCCAAAACCCCAGCCACTGATAGTGAAAGTGATAATGAAGGAGAGTATGCTGGGATGGAGGAAGAGGTGGTGGGTGGCATGGTGCCTGGACCTCGTGGCGCGGTGTGTGGACAGACAAAGGACCACGAGGCACCCTCTCAATCATGTGCTGGCCCCACTCCCGTCCCTTCTGCTCCCCCACGTCCCATGCCACAGGTCCACCCTGCACCATCTGATCGTGAATGGAAGTGGACTGAACATACACCATTCTTGCCACATCCTTTCAATTTTGATGGCAGTGGAAGTGGCATCATGCCACACTGTCCCATCACAAATGAGTCTACAGAGTTAGACTATTTTCAACTATACTTTGCCAAAGTTCACTGGAGGAAGTGTAGTGCAGGCGTTTCATGCCAATGACATCATGGCAGTGTCATGGCATGACAAAAGGGACGTGACATTGCTGTCAACCATCCACAGAAACGAGATGGAACAAACAGACAGAATGAGCACGCTCAACAATCAACCTATTGAAAAGCCAGCTGTTGTCATCGACTATACAAACAATATGCGACTAGTCGACAAGTGTGACATGATGATAGGCTTTGTTGACTGTGTGCGTAGGAGTCGCAAGTGGTATATAAAAGTGTTTTTCCACCTTGTGGACATTGCAATGCTCAATGCCTTCAACATGTATGAAATAAAGACTGGGAAGTGACAACGATATGCAGAATTCACCCTAAATGTCATCAAGCAGATAGGGAGAAAGTATGGTACCACACCTATACCTGCCACTCCACAGCGACCTGTCACCCCACAACAGCGACCTGTCACTCCACAACAGCGACCTGTCACTCCACAACCAGAGGGGAAGTGCCCAACCGAATTATCCCTAACTGTCACTGCCTGATACCATTACCATCTACTCCAAAGAAGAAGTACTCTCAGAAAAAGTGTGTTGTGTGTGCTTACAGTACACAGCGACCCCAAGTGCGAAAAGACACACGATTCATGTGTCAGCAATGTGGAGTGGCACTCTGTATGAATCCATGCTTCTTCGAGTATCATACAGTGGTGGACTTCTAGAAACATAAATAGGACCTGTAAATACCTTGTATATATATGTAAACAATAGTAAGTGATTGAACCAGGTGTACAAATTTATTTATCAGTGTGAACATGTGTGTTTGTGACAGTATGATTACTAATTCTGTAACAAATATTTGTGTCTAAACAAGAATTGGCAATGAAATGAATAGATCTGCATCAAAACATTATTATCATAGGATGAAAACAACAGAAAATGGAAAAAAAACGATAAATGTTTCTTGTTTCTGCAAGCGGCAGTGCTCCATTTTGCCGACACCACATCATTTAGCACCAACTTCACGGGCTTATATCTCGGTAAGTACTGGCCCTAAAATGTTTTTTTTTTAGCCTATCCTATTTATAAAAATGTGCTCTTAATTTTTAGATAAAAAAAACGATTTTTTTATTTTTCAAAATATTCGGTCACTTTCGCGAGTGAACGTATATCTACGTGTGGACAGTTTAAGGGTTAATCACTGCCTTCCTTGTACATATATTTCCTCAGGATTTGTAGATCACATGAAGACAGATCGATCGATCAAATTTCTTTTTATCTCTTTTATCATAAGTTTCTAGTATTGAGCTCATTAATTCCTATGCATCATGATACAGTGGACCCCCGAGTAACGAACACCCCGGAAATCGTACAATTATGTAAGTATAATATTGTAAGTGCTTGTGGAAGTATATTTTTGGGGGTTTGAAATAGACTAACCTACGTGACATTATTCCTTAAGGGAGTAAATTCGTTCGGTAATGGCACTTGAGCAGGCTTCTGGAATGAAGTTTTTTCGTTACTCGGGGGTCCACTGTATATCATATAGTAATGTAGATTGATTTCCATCACGATAATATCCATGTGTAGTATAATGTTCAACTGTTGTGTACTTTGACATTGTATAGAATCAACCCAGAGCCGTACGCCTGTTGCCTTTAGTTTGTATAGATATATGTTGGGACGACATACGTAACGTAGCTGAGCTGTCAAGCAGTTCAGTGATAGTACAGTATTAGTAGCTTACAACCGTTACTGAGTCACGAGCTTTGCATGTGACTGTTGGCCGGTACATTCTTGATGACCTAAGCAGTGTCAAAGGTCAGTCTTCAAATATGAACACTCCTCGGCTCTCCTAGCGTCAGTTACCATTGAGTCATAGAGTAGATAAGGCGGCAGGCGTTTAGGCTCTCCGGGATTCCCATACATCTTTCTCCAATACATCAAGTTACCAACCCAGCTCGTCTGTTTATTACCCAATCCATGAGAAGAACCCCCACAACACTAGTGGCACCCCTGCTTTTCATTGGGGGGATGTTACATCGCCTGCCGAGTCTTTTGCTTTCATAGGGAGTGACTCTCGTGTGCAAGTTTGGTACTAATCCCTCGAAATTTTCCACGTGTATATAATAATGTATCTCTCCCGCCTGCGTTCTAGGGAGTACAGGTTTAGGAACTTCAAACGTTCCTAATAATTGAGGTGGTTTATTGCAGTTGTGCGTGCCGTGAAGGTTCTCTGCACATTTTCTAGGTCAGCAATTTCACCTGCCTTGAAAGGTGCAGCAATATTCCAGATTAGATAGAACAAGCGACCTGAAAAGTGTCAACATGGGCTTGGCATCCCTTTTTTTGAAGGTTCTCATTATCCATCCTGTCATTTTTCTAGCAGATGCGATTGCTACGGTGTTATGGTCCTTGAAGTTGAGATCCTCTGACATGATCACTCCCAGGTCTTTGACATTAGTTTTTCGCTCTATTGAGTGGTTGGAATTTGTTTTGTACTGCACATCCTGTGCACCACTTGGTAGTGGGGTTCCAGGACATAATAGAAAGACCAAATAAACCTAAATAGGCAGTGACAAAACACAAGGATAGTGATTGAAGATAATGGAAGTGACTTAAACTAAAATGTGGCATCGCATGGGAATAGTGACTGTAACCTGAGTGGTGTACAGCCTACATCTGGCAGAGTGCCAGGCAGCCGCTTAGGCCTGCCATACACAACCATAAAACAACATTTACCCCATACCACAATATCCAGTCTAGACCAGTGTGAAGATCTCATTAAGACCAGTAAATTAAAATATATATATGAGTGATCAGAGAGGAATAAATATTGGATATCATATACTGTAAGTGATATAACGAGGGGAAGGCACCTACTCTCTCGGCAAGGATCCCCCTCCTCCCAGCTCACCACCCCACCTCCCATATCACCCCCCCTCCCAGCACCCATACCATCTTCCAACGGATCCCCACCCCCACATACCAGCCCCCACCTCCCAGCCTACTCACAACAACCCACCACCCACCACATACACCTGCCCAGGAGTGAACATGGCAAGATATAAGGTCTGTTGTGTATGTGAAAAAAATTTTGGGAGAAATATTAGGGGCATTGATTGTGAAATATGTGGTAAAACATCACATTTATCATGTACAAAACTTCATGCAAACATGATAAATGACCCAAAACAAGAAAGTCGATTCTGGATTTGCCCCAGTGAGTTGGAAAGCTGGTTGGGCATAAGAGAAGTACTGAAAAGTGAAGACCTAGAAAGCGTAAGAAAGTTTCTAAGGATCCTTCCAGATATATACAAAGAGTGAAAAACAGGGGGTAAGGAACAAAAAAAGGAGGAAAGCGCAGATAAAGAGGAAAATCAAGGAGTGGAAAAATTCATGCAGAGCAAGTCTGAAAAGAACAAAACAGGGATACATAACATAGAAGAAAGGGAAAGGGAGGAAGTGAAAGCTAGAGCAAGAACAAACGAAAATGAAGAAGGGGAAGAACTACGCCTGGATGAAAGAGAGGAAGAAAACGCAGATCAGGAGGCTGATCTTTGGGAAGACACAAAATCAGTAAATATAGGCAGTCAAAACATTTGCAGATTCTACGCAAAAGGTATGTGCCTATATGGCAGAGCTTGCTGGAATAAACACCAGAAAATGTGCCAACATGTTAAGGAAAGGAAAGTGTCGTTTCAACAAAGAGTGCAGATACTTCCATCCAGTAATGTGTCAAGCTTCAACACAGTCCAGAGAATGCTATGACCTGAGCTGCCCAGACCACCATATAAAGGGAATTGAACTACCTGTAGAATTGGACCATTATTGAGAGAAGATTCGTATACTGACGATGAACATGAAATGAGTGAAATCCTAAAAGAACAGTATGAGTCAGTGTTCAGCAACCCACTAAATGACAGCAAGGTAGAAAATGCAGAAATATTTTTCACTCCAGCAGAAGGCCGTGCAGACCACCTAACTGACCTTAGTACAAATCCCATAGATTTCAAAAAAGAAATGGACAACATGCCCACTCACTCAGCACCTGGATCAGATTCATGGAATGCTTTATTTATAAAGAATTGCAAAGTACCATTAGCAAGAGCCCTTAGTATTCTATGGAGAAAGAGCTTAGATCTAGGTGAAATACCGGAGGCCTTAAAGAGTGCAGACATAGCTCCTTTGCATAAGGGAGGTAGTAGAGCACTAGCTAAAAATTACAGACCAGTAGCCCTAACTTCTCACATCATAAAAATCTTTGAAAGAGTGATGAGATGGCAGATTACAAAGTTCATGGACCAGCATAACCAGAACCAGCATGGTTTTAGAGCGGGACGATCATGCCTGTCACAGCTGCTGAACCATTATGACAGAATTACGGAGGCATTGGAAGACGACCAAAACGCAGATGTGATTTACACAGATTTTGCAAAGGCGTTTGACAAATGCGATCATGGAGTGATAGCGCACAAAATGGGGGCCTTAGGCATTACGGGGAAGGTAGGCAGATGGATTTTTGAGTTCCTAATACACAGAACACAAAGAGTAGTAGTGAACAGGGCAAGATCCAGCATCAGCGAGGTCAAAAGCTCAGTGCCCCAAGGCATTGTCCTGGCACCTCTGCTGTTTCTCATCCTCATAGCAGACATAGATAAAAACACCCGGCACACTTTTGTATCATCATTTGCAGATGACACTAAAATAAGCATGAAAGTCAAAATGGTAGAGAACACTGAAAAATTACAGGAAGACATAAGCAGGGTCTTCCAGTGGGCAGTGGAGAACAACATGACGTTCAATGGTGATAAGTTTCAGCTGCTTAGGTATGGAAAGAATGAAGAACTCAAAAGGAACACTATATACAAAATGCAAGAGGGTCACCACATAGAACAAAAGGAACACGTAAAGGACTTGGGAATAATTATGTCTGCTGATCTTTCTTTTAAAGACCATAACAAGACAAAGATCACAACAGCCAGGAAGATGATGGGGTGGGCATTGAGAACTTTCAACACAAGGGAAATAATGTCGATGGTGACACTCTTCAAATCGCTAGTGCTCCCTCACTTAGAATACTGCTCAGTGCTGACGGCCCCGTTCAGGGCAGGAGAAATATCAGAGTTGGAACAAATTCAGAGATTGTTTACAGCTCACATTGAGCCATTGAAACATCTAAATTATTAGGAACGCCTTCAAGTCTTGAACATGTACTCATTGGAGTGGGAGAGAGAGAGATACATGATAATATATACCTGGAAAGTACTTGAGGGCCTGGTCCCAAATCTGTACACTGCCATAACAACATACTGGAGTGAGAGATATGGGAGGAAGTGTAAAATAAACCCAGTGAGGAGCAGGGGTGCGGTGGGGACAATACGGGAGCACTATATTAACATCTGGGGTCCCAGACTATTCAACATTTTACCAGAAGATATCCGAAACACGGCTGGAACCAGTGTAGAAGCCTTCAAGAGGAAACTGAACAAGTATCTTCACCAGGTGCCAGATCAACCAGGCTGTGATGGATATGTGGGGCAGCAGGCCTCCAGCAGCAACAGCCTGGTTGACCAGGCAAGCACCAGACGAGCCTGGCCCATGGCCAGGCTCAGAGAGTAGATAAACTCTCGAAACTCTTCAAAGGTATATCAAAGGTTGTGTCCCACCTGGCAGTGGGGTTCTACCCTGCATCCTGTGCCCCATCGGGAAGTGGGGCTTCACCCCATGTTCTGTGTCCTGTCTGGCAGTAGAGTTCCACCCCACGTCCTCTAGTGGAAGAAATGAGTGTGTTAGTCACTCTTCTAAGTATGGATTTGCAGAGACCATTTTGGAATAAAGTTCCTCTACTCTCTCTGCTGGGCAGAAATAATATCAGACAAATCATGTGTAGTAAACAGAGAAATAAACACTATTTTTGTGAATGAATTGATGCAACTCTTAATGACGATGGTGATTGGTTGACAAAATTAATTGCCGTTACTTTCTGTGTACAGTGGACCCCCGGATTACGTCATTATTTCGTTCCAGAATGCTGTTCAAGTGCCGTTACTGAACGAATTTGTTCCCATAAGGAATAATGTAAATTAGATTAGTCCTTTTAGACCCCCAAAAATACACTTACAAAAGCACTTACAAAAATACACTTACATAAATGTTCGAGTTTGGAGCAGTACGTAATCCGGATTAAGTCAGGAGTATCTGAGAGAGTTAGAGCTAAGGAAGGGGTTGCAATAATGTTGAAGGATCAGTTATGGAAGGAAAAGAGGGAATATAAATGTGTAAATTCAAGGATTATGTGGATTAAAATAAGGGTCGGATGCGAAAAGTGGGTCATTATAAGCGTGTATGCACCTGGAGAAGAGAGGAGTGTAGAGGAGAGAGAGAGATTTTGGGAGATGTTAAGCGAATGTATAGGAACTTTTGAACCAAATGAGAGAGTAATTGTGGTAGGGGACCTAAATGCTAAAGTGGGAGAAACATGCAGAGAGGGTGTAGTAGGTAAGTTTGGGGTGCCAGGTGTAAATGATAATGGGAGCCCTTTGATTGAACTTTGTATAGAAAGGGGTTTAGTTATAGGTAATACATATTTTAAGAAAAAGAGGATAAATAAGTATACAAGATATGATGTAGGGCGTAATGACAGTAGTTTGTTGGACTATGTATTGGTAGATAAAAGACTGTTGAGTAGACTTAAGGATGTACATGTTTATAGAGGGGCCACAGATATATCAGATCACTTTTTAGTTATAGCTACAGTGGGAGTAAAAGGTAGATGGGATACAAGGAAAATAGAATCAGTAAGTAAAAGAGAGGTGAAGGTTTATAAACTAAAAGAGGAGGCAGTTAGGGTAAGATATAAACAACTATTGGAGGATAGATGGGCTAGTGAGAGTGTAGGCAATGGGGTCGAAAATGTATGGGGTAGATTTAAAAATGTAGTGTTAGAGTGTTCAGCAGAAGTTTGTGGTTACAGGCGAGTGGGTGCGGGAGGGAAGAGGAGCGATTGGTGGAATGATGATGTAAAGAGAGTAGTAAGGAGAAAAAGTTAGCATATGAGAGGTTTTTACAAAGTAGAAGTGATGCAAGGAGGGAAGAGTATATGGAGAGAAAAAGAGAGGTTAAAAGAGTGGTGAAGCAATGTAAAAAGAGAGCAGATGAGAGAGTGGGTGAGATGTTATCAGCAAATTTTGTTGAAAATAAGAAAAAGTTTTGGAATGAGATTAATAAGTTGAGGAAGCCTAGAGAACAAATGGATTTGACAGTTAAAAATAGGAGAGGAGAGTTATTAAATGGAGAGTTAGAGGTATCGGGAAGATGGAGAGAATATTTTGAGGATTTGTTAAATGTTGATGAAGACAGGGAAGCTGTGATTTCGTGTGTAGGGCAAGGAGGAATAACATCTTGTAGGAGTGTGGAAGAGCCAGTTGTGGGTGTAGGGGAAGTTCGTGAGGCAGTGGGTAGAATGAAAGGGGTAAGGCAGCTGGGATTGATGGGATAAAGATAGAAATGTTAAAAGCAGGTGGTGATATAATTTTGGAGTGGTTGGTGCTATTATTTAATAAATGTATGGAAGAGGGTAAGGTACCTAGGATTGGCAGAGAGCGTGTATTGTTCCTTTGTATAAAGGCAAAGGGGACAAAAGAGAGTGCAAAAATTATAGGGGAATAAGTCTGTTGAGTGTACCTGGTAAAGTGTATGGTAGAGTTATTATTGAAAGAATTAAGAGTAAGACAGAAAGCAGGATAGCAGATGAACAAGGGGGCTTTAGGAAAGGTAGGGGTGTGTAGACCAAGTGTTTACAGTGAAACATATAGGTGAACAGTATTTGGATAAGGGTAAAGATGTTTTTGTGGCATTTATGGATTTGGAAAAGGCGTATGATAGGGTAGATAGGGGGCAATGTGGCAGATGTTGCAGGTGTATGGAATAGGAGGAAGGTTACTGAAAGCAGTGAAGAGTTTTTATGAGGATAGTGAGGCTCAGGTTAGAGTGTGTAGGAGGGAAGGGACTATTTCCCAGTAAAAGTGGGCCTTAGACAAGGATGTGTGATGTCACCGTGGTTGTTCAATATATTTATAGATGGGGTTGTAAGAGAAGTGAATGCGAGGGTCTTGGCAAGAGGTGTTGGGCTAAAAGATAAAGAAGCAAATACAAAGTGGGAGTTGTCACAGTTGCTTTTGCTGATGACACTGTGCTTTGGGAGATTCTGAAGAGAAGTTGCAGAGGTTGGTGGTTGAATTTGGTAGGGTGTGTAAAAGAAGAAAATTGAAAGTGAATATAGGAAAGAGTAAGGTGATGAGGATAACAAAAAGAATAGGTGACGAAAGATTGGATATCAGATTGGAGGGAGAGAGTATGGAGGAGGTGAATGTATTCAGATATTTGGGAGTGGACATGTCGGCGGATGGGTCTATGAAGGATGAGGTGAATCATAGAATTGATGAGGGGAAAAGGGTGAGTGGAGCACTTCGGAGTCTGTGGAGACAAAGAACCTTGTCCATGGAAGTAAAGAGGGGAATGTATGAGAGTATAGTTATACCAACGCTCTTATATGGGTGTGAAGCATGGGTGATGAATGTTGCAACGAGGAGAAGGCTGGAGGCAGTGGAGATGTCATGTCTGAGGTCAATATGTGGTGTGAATATAATGCAGAGAATTCGGAGTTTGGAAATTAGGAGGAGGTGCGGGATTACCAAAACGATTGTCCAGAGAGCTGAGGAGGGGTTGTTGAGGTGGTTTGGACATGTAGAGAGAATGGAACGAGACAGAGTGACTTCGAGAGTGTATAAATCTGTAGTGGAGGGAAGGCGGGGTAGGGGTCGGCCTAGGAAAGGTTGGAGGGAGGGGGTAAAGGAAGTTTTGTGTGCGAGGGGCTTGGACTTCCAGCAAGCATGTGTGAGCGTATTTGATAGGAGTGAATGGAGGCATATGGTTTTTAATACTTGACGTGCTGTTGGAGTGTGAGCAAAGTAACATTTATGAAGGGATTCAGGGAAACCGGCAGGCCGGACTTGAGTTCTGGAGATGGGAAGTACAGTGCCGGCACTCTGAAGGAGGGGTGTTAATGTTGCAGTTTTATAACTGTAGTGTAAAGCACCCTTCTGGCAAGACAGTGATGGAGTGAATGATGATGAAAGTTTTTCTTTTTCGGGCCACCCTGCCTTGGTGGGAATCGGCCGATGTGTTAATAAAAAAAAAAAAAAAAAATATATTTATGAATTCAGACAAGAATTAATTAACATTTGGACAATTCCAATATTATAAAAACATACAGTGGTACCCCGACTTACGATATTTTTTCATTCCAGAATGCTGTTCAAGTGCCATTACCAAACGAATTTATATCAATAAGAAATGATGTAAAATAGACTAGTCCTTGTAGACCCCAAAATTACACTTACAAAAGCATTTAAAAAAATAAACTTACATAAAAGGGTGTGTTTGGGGACCATCGTAAGTCGGGGTACCACTGTATATAGTAATACCCCGGTTTTCATCCTTAATCTGTTCCAGAAGGTCGGCTGAAATCCGAAATGGACGAAAACCGAAGTAATATTTCCATAAGAAATAATGTAAATCCAATTAATCCGTTCCAGGCACCCAAAAATATTAACAAAAAATACATTTTATAGAGAATAACTATAGTTTTACACACAGAAAACAATGAGAAATAAATACAGTGGTACCCCAGTTATCGTAGTCATAGGAGTTCGTAATATTCGGTAATCGTAACTTTTTCGTAAAAAAATTGGTTCGGTGATCGTAATTCCGCTCGGTAATCGTCATTGGTCCTGAACGCGTCCGTCCGTCCCGAGCGGCCCCAGACACCATTCACAGTCAGTCTGGCATTGTTTATCAGCGAGTGATCATCACCCAACGCGTTCATACGATACATTTCATAATACAGTGGTACCTCTACTTACGAGCTTAATTCGTTCCAGACGGCTATTTAAGTGCCGATACTGAAGGAATTTTTTCCCATAAGAAATAATGAAAATTAGATTAATCCATTTCAGACCCCCAAAAATACACTTACATAATTGGTCGAGTTGGGAGCTGCTCATAAGTAGAGGTATCACTGTATTCCATTCTTTTTAGCTTACCTGGAGAGAGTTCCAGGGGTCAACGCCCCTGCTGCCTGGTCTGTGACCAGGCCTCATGGTGGATCAGGGCCTGATCAACCAGGCTGTTACTGCTGGCTGCACGCAGTCCAGCGTACCAACCACAACCTGGCTGGTCATGTACCGACTTTAGGTGCCTGTCCAGTGCCTGCTTGAAGACAGCCAGGGGTTTGTTGGTAATTCCCCTTATGTATGCTGGGAGGTAGTTGAACAGTCTTGGGCCCCTGACACTTATTGTGTTGTCTCTCAGAGTGCTAGTGGCACCCCTGCTTTTCATTGGGGGGATGTTACATCATCTGCCGAGTCTTTTGCTTTCGTAGGGAGTGACTCTCGTGTGCAAGTTTGGTACTAGTCCCTCTATAATTTTCCAAGTGTATATAATAATGTATATCTCCCGCCTGCATTCTAGGGAGTACAGGTTTAGGAACTTCAAGCGTTCCCAGTAATTGAGGTGGTTTATCGCAGTTATGCATGCCGTGAAGGTTCTCTACACATTTTCTAGGTCAGCAATTTCACCTGCCTTGAAAGGTGCAGTTAGTGTGCAGCAATATTCCAGCCTAGATACAACAATTGACCTGAAAAGTGTCAACATGGGCTTGGCATCCCTTTTTTTGAAGGTTCTCATTATCCATCCTGTCATTTTTCTAGCAGATGCAATTGCTACAGTGTTATGGTCCTTGAAGGTGAGATCCTCTGACATGATCACTCCCAGGTCTTTGACATTAGTTTTTCGCTCTATTGTGTAGTTGGAATTTGTTTTATACTCCGATGAGATTTTAATTTCCTCACGTTTTCCATATCTGAGTAATTGAAATTTCTCATCATTGAACTTCATATTGTTTTCTGCAGCCGATTTAAAGATTTGGTTGATGTTTGCTTGGAGTCTTGCAATGTCTTCAATGGTGGACACTGTCATGTAGATTCGGGTGTCATCTGCAAAGGAAGACACGGCACTGTGGCTTATATCCCTGTCTATGTCCGATATGAGGATGAGGAACAGGATGGGAGCGAGTACTGTGCCTTGTGGAACAGAGCTTTTCACTGTAGCCACCTCAGACTTTACTCTGTTGACTACTATTCTTTGTGTTCTACTTGTTAGGAAATTATAGATCCATCTACCAACTTTTCCTGTTATTCCTTTATTACGCATTTTGTGTGCTATTACACCATGGTCACACTTGTCAAAGGCTTTTGCAAAGTCTGTGTATATAACATCTGCATTCTGTTTGTCTTCTAGAGCATCCAGGACCTTGTTGTAGTGGTCCAGTAGTTTTGACAGACAGGAGCGACCTGCTCTAAACCCATGCTGCCCTGGGTTGTGTAATTGCTGAGTAGATATGTGGCGATCTTTCTTCTTAAAACCTTTCAAATATTTTTATGATATGGGACGTTAGTGCTATTGGTCTGTAGTTCTTTACTATTGCTTTACTGCCCCCTTTGTGGAGTGGGGCTATGTCTGTTGTTTTTAGTAACTGCGGGACAACCCTAGTGTCCATACTCCCTCTCCATAGGGCATTAAAAGCACGTGATAAGGGCTTCTTGCAGTTCTTGATGAACACCATGGGCCATGAACACCATGCCACCATGGGCCCAAAGAAAGCTCCTAGTGCCAGCCCTTTCTTAAAGGGCTGAGAGGGGAGAATGTGTCTTCTTAAGTGATTCAGTGATTCTATATGTTATGATACTAAAGCAGTAGGAGTTGATAGAGGCTAATAGTGCCAGCCAGCGATAAAGTGTAACATTAACAGTGTAGCAAGTAAGTTAAGCCATTAATCGATAGAAAAATGACGACACGAAACTTAACTCCTCCATTGTTTGAGGTAGTATATAGGGCGACTGACAACACCGCTGTCTCTGCTGCTGCCATTCACCACCACTATGTAAGGCTTATCTTTCAGTGGCCCTTATACACCCAACAACAAACAACACAACACCAGTCCTCACATTTGTAATGATATATTTTATTCATTCTAGAGTATATATTATGTTTCTATGTTATTAATATTGTTTATTATGTCATATTAGATAAATTGTGACAGATAAATAAGCCGTAGAGTTGATATTAGTGTCATATTGAAGGACTATCTTGTCCTGTCCCCAAACACACACCCCTGTAGCCGGCACAATTCCAAACATACGCCAGAAACGGAATTCTCTGGAACACTTTTTTGAACGACAGGGGTCCAGTGACTCTCAAGCTGATCCTAATGGCATTTAAAAACAAAGATGGGAAGTAACCCCGGAAAAGGACTTGGTACCTGAAGTCTTTATGGAACATAAGAACATAAGAAAGAAGGAACACTGCAGCAGGCCTACTGGCCCATGCGAGGCAGGTCCAAGTCTCCAACCGGCTTAAGCCAATGCCTCGACCCAGCCAGGTCAGGTTACATTCACTTAAGGAAGGAGCACTGCATCTGACCTAGTAGCACAAGCTAGTCAGGACCAACTCACACCCACCTGCACCCCACCTGGAGTTAACCCTCTCCAGGTAGTCAGGTCACTTTCACTTAAGGAATTAGTATGGCATCCGACCTAGTAGCACAAGCTAATCAGGTCCAACTCACACCCACCCACACCCACTCATGTATTTATCTAACCTATTTTTAAAACTACACAATGTCCCAGCCCCTATGACGGTACTCGGGAGTTTGTTCCACTCATCCACAACTCTATTACCAAACCAGTGCTTTCCTATATCCTTCCTGAATCTGAACTTTTCCAACTTGAAACCATTGTTGTGAGTCCTGTCTTGGCTAGATATTTTCAGCACGCTATTTACATACCCCTTCCAAACAACAGCAACTCTTCTATCCTCTCCCCTCCTCCCATCTTCCACACATCAACAACTCTTCAATAAAGGTAAGTGTCATGTTATTATTGTTTTATTCTTCACGTCTCATTGCTTTCTGTGTAATTAAATGTATGTTTAATGTACAAAAATATTTTATTTTAATAGTTTTGGGTGTCTGGAGTGGATTAATTGAATTTCCATTATTTCTTATGGGGAAAATGAATTCGGAAATTGTAATATTCAGTTTTAGTCACTCTCTCTGAACGGATTAATTATGAAAACTGGGGGTCCACTGTATCAATGACTAATTTTAATTGTAAATGAACATTACATACCTTTATTGAAGACTCTTGTTGGCGTATGGAAGAAGGCGAGGAGGGGAGAGGGAGTTGAGGTTATTGTTTGGAAGGGGAATCCCCTTTCCATAAGGACTTCAGGTATCAAGTCCCTCTCCGGGGTTACTTCCTTTATTTGTTTTTTTACTTTTTGAATCTGTCGAACCAGCTTTGGCTGTCCTTAAATTCACTAACAGCAGCACTCATTCCAGGCATTTTCTTTACGAGATCCACATGCAACTGCCTTGCCTTTTCGCAAATTATCCCCTCCGCAACAGTATCTCCCGCTAACTGTTTTTCGTTGATCCACACCAACAACAACTTCTCGACATCCTCGATTGTTTATGATCTCTGTTTCGTTAGCATGTTTACCCCTTTCGCAACATCAGCTTCCTTGATTTCTGCTTTCTTTGCCAGGATGGAACTGATTGTTGATGTCGACTTCCCATACATCCTGGCGAGCTCGGCCACACGTATATGCCACTTTCATATTTTGTTACAAGTTCTATCTTTAATTCTATCATGTTTCTCACCTTTCTTTGGCCCCATCCCATAGTGGCTTATTTCACAGTCGCAATCAATAAACAAGCACAAAAAAACAATGGATGGACGCACAGAGTATTTCTACCTCAACGAGAGACAGAGGCAGACCGAGTCTGGTATGTGTGAGCAGCGGTGTCCCGGGCGGGTGGACGCGTCTGATATGGACGATTTTTGAGCGGATGTACGAAACCCTTGGGAAAATTTTGCCGAGAAAAGAGCTCAAAATTCTAATTGTACGATTTACGCACGTGACGAAAACTGGAGGGTCCACTGTAAATTATTTAACCCTTTAACTGTCCAAACGTAGATATACGTTTGTACGCGTACTGCTCCGAACGTAGATCAACGTTTTATTTTTCATTCCTTCAAATTTAGTGCAATAGGCCTGAGTCGCCTAGACATAAGAGAATGGGTCTGCGCCCTCAGTGTGCGCAGTATTAAAAAAATCTGGGACCACTTAGTACCTTGTGGGAGCACTAGTTCAATTGAGTGCCAGCTAGAGCAAATAATGTGGCAAACACCATGGATTCACTGATGTCATGTCGCATTAACACTCCCCTTATAAGAGGAAAGTAAAAATAGGTTCGATAAATACATGAGTGGCTGTGGGTGGGTGTGAGTTGGACCTGACTAGCTTGTGCTACTAGGTCTGATGCTGTGCTCCTTCCTTCAGAGGATGTGACCTGACTAGGTGGGTCATTGGTCTAAGCTGGGGGGTGACATGGACCTGCCTTGCATGGGCCAGTAGGCCTTCTGCAGTGTTCCTTCTTTTTTATGTTCTTATATATTCGGCAGGCTGGCTTTGGCTGTCTCTGGCTGTCTCTGTGTCTATATCTGTCTATATCTCTGTCTGTATCTCTGTCTATATCTCTGTCTATATCTCTGTCTATATCTCTGTCTATATCTATCTGTCTATATCTATCTGTCTATATCTATCTGTCCTATATCTCTGTATCTGTCTATATCTCTGTCTATCTATATATATCTGTAATATCTCTCTCTCTCTCTCTCACATGTACACATAAGTACAGTTATTATACATAGTGTAAATTACCTAGGATAACCCAAAAATTCCAGGCAAAGTCCTATACAATGTTTGTAGATATAAGACATAATATGCATGACTAGCAAGTAATACGCATTGTCACTTCTGCATCGCGTATAATACCTGTTGGCTTACGAGCCGCACTCAGACTGAGACAAGCAGACAGAAAGACACACACACACACACAGGCAGACGGAAAGACACACACACAGGCAGACGGAAAGACAGATAAGCAGAGCTAGACAGACAGACAGATAGACAGTGGAAACAAGGAGAGGGTTCCCTGCTCCCATTCATCAATGTCATTGGGCTGTCAGTGTTATCTGACACTTGTCATAACACCATTTTTCAAGGAGTTTCATATACTCCAGGCACACACAGGCAGACAGAAAGACAGATAAGCAGAGCTAGACAGGGACACAGACAGATGGACAGATAGATAGACAGATACAGTCATCCCTTGGTTTTCGCTTGTCCCAGTTTTCGCCGATTTTGGTTTTTCGCCGACTTTTTTCAGGGAAAATTTGTCTTAGTTTTCGCCGATTGTTTTAGTTTTCACCGACCGTATGGGACCTGTCCACCAGTGCCGCGCACATACAAAGGCCATAGGCCTGCCTCCCACGCACATTGTCACGCAGTCTAGCATTGTTTATGCTTGAGTGAACATCACCCCAGGAGTTTATACAAAACATTTATTAACAATTCGTTGTTTTTGGCCCTTGATTATTGTGTGTGACTACTAAATAAGCTACCATGGGCCCAAAGAAAGCTCCTAGTGCCAGTTCTTTGGTAAAGAAAGTGAGGAACACTGTAGAAATGAAGAAAGAAATAATAGAAAAATATGATAGTGGTGTACGTATTGCCAAGCTCGCCAGGATATACAAGAAAAACCCATCAACCATCAGTTCCATTGTGGCAAAGAGAAAGGAAATCACGGAAGCTAATGTTGCGAAAGGGGTGAATACGATAACGAAACAGAGATCACAAACAATGGAAAATATGGAGAAATTGTTATTGGTGTGGATAAACCAAAAACTGCTAGCGGGTGATAGTGTTGTGCAATCCATCATATGTGAAAAAGCAAGGCTGTTGCATGCCGATCTTGTAAAGAAAATGCCTGGAACCAGTGTTGAGGTTTATGAATTTAAGGCCAGCAAAGGCTAGTTCGAAAACTTCAAGAAGCGAAGTGGCATACACAGTGTTGTAAGGCATGGTGAGGGTGCCAGTTCAGATAAAGATGGGGCTGAAAAATTTGTGCGTGAGTTTAAAGAATATGTAGAGGCAGAAGAATTTAAACCCCAACAAGTGTTTAATTGTGACGAAACAGGCCTCTTTTGGAAGAAAATGCCAAGGAGGACCTACATCACACAGGAGGAAAAGGCAATGTCAGGACACAAGCCTATGAAAGACAGGCTAACTCTTATGTTATGTGGGAATGCTAGTGGGGATTTAAAAGTGAAGCCTTTACTCGTGTATCACTCTGAAAATCCCAGAGTGTTCAGGAACTACAGTGTTGACAAGGGTAAATTGTTTGTGTTTTGGAAGTCTAACATTGAACTACGAACCGAGGTTTTAGTACAGTTGGCACAACAGTTCAGAAGAAACACACTCAGGACGCTCGACCTGGTTCGTAGCCAATAAACTGCTTGCAGGACCCAGTTAAGGGTGAAATAATCCACACTTAATGCTTTGTTTGGGTGGATGCACGTGGTCAAGGCGTCCGTCTGCCTTAGCGTGGGTGGTGGGGGGTGGTGGCTGGTAGGGTTAGCCCACACTGCTTCCCGCGTGCGCCTGTGGCTTACGCCGTTTACATGAACTTAACCCAGGGTGGCTTGAAAACCCAGGAATACCACGGGGGTGTTAATTTACACAGAACAGCAATACACTGGAGTACAAGGTGGTATAAATGCTTGGACTCACGTGGCTTACTTCTCAGACAGCAGAGTGGCTTGCTGGCTTAGTAGAATATTTTCACACAGATTGACTGGCTTGGAATCTTGTGACAAACTAGCACAGCAAGGTAGAAGCTGGCTTAAGCCTAGGCTGACGTAGCTGGTGGTGGCTTTACTGGCTTGAATGGGACTCTCCCCTCACTGGCTTACTCGTACAGAATTTACAAAACCCGGGTCAACCCCTCGTAGGTTTCAGCAAAATTAACAAGTAAGGCACTTAGCTGACCAGGAGATACTGTAGATATGTAGACTTCTATGATGTAGGAGCTGGTAACTTGGTCGGTCTGGAGGCTGTTTGCTTGCTTGAAGTCTATCTCTCTATAACATCGTAATCGATAAAAATTACGGCACACCGCTGCTCACCACTTGTCGTGGCCCCAGTGTGAAGAAATATCTATTGGAGAATAAATTGCCACTTAAGTGCCTCCTGGTAATGGACAATGCTCCTGGTCATCCTCAAGACTTGGAAGACCAAATGCTTAAGGAATTCAGATTTGTAAAAGTGAAGTTCTTGCCTCCTAACACCACTCCTCTCCTCCAGCCCATGGACCAGCAGGTCATTGCAAACTTCAAAAAACTGTACACCAAAGCAATGTTTCAAAGGTGCTTTGATGTAACCTCAGACACTAGATTGACCCTAAAAGAGTTCTGGAAGGCTCACTTCGATATCTTCCATTGCATAGGCCTTATAGATAAAGCTTGGCAGGGAGTGACCTCCAGGACGATGAACTCTTCTTGGAGAAAGTTGTGGCCAGATTGTGTCCCAGAGAGGGATTTTGAAGGGTTTGAAGCTAACCCTGATGAGCCTATGGAAGTTGTGGAAAGTATTGTGGAATTGGGGACTTCTATGGGGTTGGATGTGAATGGAGAGGATGAGTTGGTGGAGGACCACAATGAAGATCTAACCACTGAAGAGCTGCAAGAGCTTGAGCTGCAACAACAACAAAACAGATCTGAGGAAATTGCTTCAGTGGAGGAAGAAAGATGTAAGGTGCCTTCTTCAGAGATTAAGGAGATTTGTGCAATGTGGAGTAGGGTGCAATCATTTGTGGAGGAACATCACCCTGACAAAGATGTTGCAATCCGTGCTGGCTACTTTTACAATGACAATTCCATGTCCCATTTTAGGGACATTTTAAAAGACCGCCAGATACAGAGCTCTCTGGAGAGATATTTAGTGCCACAGGTGTGCAGTGAATCACAAGCTGGTCCTAGTGGGATTAAAAGACAAAGAAGGGAAGTGACCCCAGATGAGGACTTGGTACCTAGAGTCCTTATGGAGGATTCCCTTCCAAAATTAGGGTCTCTACCCTCTCCTCCTATCTCTCTTCCATCCAGCAACACCAGTCTTCAGTAAGGGTAAGTGCCACATTCATTTCATTCATTTGTGCATGTAAATCTATCTTTAACCCTTTGGGGTCGACAGGCCTTCTGAGGAAAGTGTTCCTGGGGTCGAAAAATATTCGGAAAAAAATTATTTTTCTTATGAAATTATAGTTTTTTTCTGAATCTAAATAGCTAAACAAAATTTTTGCGATCAATACTTACGGAGATATGGAGGATTCAAGTTGACCCAAAATGATCCGGTGCGGCAACATCGGCGACTTCCGGTTGGCGGTAATCGTTTTTTTTTGAAGTTATTTTCTTATAAAATTTTAAATTTTTTTTTTTTTTCAAATAACTTTTATGGACTGTGAGACCAATATAAGTGCTGTTTTTCAAATATTCACTCGCTATTTCTTATAAAATAATGCCACAAAGTTTGTTATCACTAGTTTGTTTACAAAACATATTTACAACAATGTACAATGTACAATTATGTTTATAACTATTGTTCAATCATATATATACACATATTGAGTCACTGCAGATGTTTCTAGAAGTTCTGCAGCCTGTGGAAGTCTCTGAAACATGGTTCCATGCACAATGGTGTTTCACATTCCACACACATAAACGAGTGTCTTTGCATTGCTGTGGGCGTCTTTTTGTATGTGCACAGACATAACACCTCTTCTGAGCCTTTTCTTGCAAGCAGTAGCAGGCAGTTTTGTTAGGAAGTGTTCACCACCAAGCCTCAGACGAGAGGGTAGTTGTTGGTAATTTGTGGCGGTTTTCTATTGCAGGTGGTGTTTCTTGGTACTTGGTGATTATTTGCCTGATAACAGACAAACAAAATTCGCCATATGGTGGTTTGTTTCTGGTCTTCAACTTATAAACATTATAAGCATTGAGCATGGAAATGTCCAGAATGTGAAAAAGAGTTTTATGTACCACTTATAACTCTTTCTAACACAATCAGCAAACCCAATCTGCATGTCACATTTGTCCACTGAAGCATATTGAGAGTGTAGTCCATTACAGCTGCAGGTTTTAGAATGGGTTCATCGGTCTCTCTATTCACCCTGCCACTGTCTGCCATTTCATTAGGGTGAATTGATGACAACAGTGTGACATCTCGTTTGTCATGCCACCGAAATGCCATGATATCATTGGCAGCAAACGCCTGCACCTCACCTCTACGAGTGCCTACACTGAACCTAGGCATATGCTTACGATTTGCACGCACTGTACCGCACACATCTGTCAAGTTCACTCGCAAAAAATCACTGAGGGAGGGGCTTGTGTACCAGTTATCAGTATATAATATATGCCCCTTGCCAAGATATGGTTCCATCATTGTTCTAACCACATCACAAGAGATACCCAGTAACTTCCTGGTATCTTTCAATGTATTACTTCCAGTGTACACAATAATATCCAATACAATACCACTGTAGCAATCACAAAGCACAAACAACTTTATACCAAAGCGTTTCCTCCTGCTTGGTATATACTGCTTGAATGACAGTCTACCTTTGAACAGAATCAGTTACTCGTCAATAACAAGCTTCCTGAAGGGATAAAAATACATATTGAACTTCTCTTTCAGATACAGAAACACATTCCTAATCTTATATAACCTGTCGGATCTGTCAGGCCTGGTTTTGTCCGGAAAATGCAACATGCGTAGAAGTAGCACAAATCGATTCACTGGTATAATATCACTGAAAGCTGGTGTTGCAATCAATCTGTCTGTTGACCAATATGATTTGATACGGTGTTTATAAACATGCGGCATAAGCATTATTGTGGCAAAGAAAAGATACATCTCTGCCAAAGTTGTCTCCTTCCACTGGTGTAGACGTGATTTTGGTGAAAGAATCGTGTTTGCCATGGTGTAATCGAAGTATCTGCTGATTTCTCTGGCAATAATTTCCATCAGGGATTTGTCAATGAATAACTCGAAACATTCCAGCTCAGTGGCATTGTTCCCAAGTACAGATGGCAGTATATTTCACTTTGACTTTCATCAAAGTAATAGGGACTGGGAACAAAATTGGCACCTTGCTGCTAATCCCAGGTGTGCTGGTCTACAGGTGGTTGTGGTTGTGGAGATTGTGGTTAGTAAGTTTATTCAGGTATACACAAATACATTTACATAGATTATCATACAAAGCTGCACATATGTCTTGAAGAGCCTAGGATAACCCAAAAAGTCAGAGTGACTTATTTCATTGGGGGTTGTGGAGTTGGTGTGGTGGGTGGGTGGGTGGTTGGTGGCCTTTTTGTAGCTCCAGCTGACTCAGCGGCATGGGTAGCAGCATGGCCCACTGCTGGCGCCTCACGGTTGGCACCATAACCACTACCACCTGATGCCGCATGCACATTTTCATCCCAAATGCAACAATATCATCTTCATTTTCACTATCTGTGCCTGTTGTAGGTCTGGGATGTACTCAGAGACACTCCTTACCCTTGGAATAGCATGTGGCACACTACCAGAACGCATATAGCATCGTATATACTGTACTGACGCTTCACTGGAGAATATTCCACTTCACTCTACTACGAATTCATTTTCAGAGCTTGGAGATCCTCTTCCTCTCACTATCATCACCACTGCTCACATCTGAATTACCAGTTCCATCTGGGTTTTTCCTCACTATTACTGTTATTATAAATTCATTAGTTTTGGTCACAAACTCCTCAAAACCTTGGAAGTCACTTTCACTGACACTTATATCTGTCATTTGGACATATCATGGGAACAAAAGTGTCCCAGTTCGCGTAAAGGAAGTAAAAGGTTTCTTACCGTGAGCATTGTATAATAATAATAATAATAATAATTTTATTTAGGACATGATACAAAGAATTACATTTGGTTATTGAGAGATTACATGAGGTGTACATGCCAAAGCCCCTAGTATGCAGGGCATTTGGGCAGACTTAAGAATTAACTTAAAACTAGATTGTAGAAATTATTATGAGATGGTATACAATGGTAAAAGGTGATGTTTAGCTAATTTGAACATAGTTTTGTACTTGCATGCTCATTATAAAATTAATTAAATCAGATTAAACAAATTAAAGCAATTGTAATAATAAAATAATAAAAAGTTATGGTTGATAATTTATAAAATAAGTAAAGTTTGCTTATCTAAGTTTTAAAGTTGAATATAAGTTGAACATATCAATTAATTGTAGCAATTGTGCAGCAATGGAACTAATTGAGTGAGATAACAATTTTAAAACAATTAGTTGCATTGCAGTTAGTTTACGTGGTCATTATAATATAAGTGTGGGAATAATTGGCTAAGTAAGTATTATTCAACAGGATTTACATTCATTTCATTCATTAGTTCATTCCCTTACACATACAGTGACTTTAAAGTCAGGTTTTTTACGTTAAGTGATTATTCTACTTTGCTGGGAATGGTTGATGCAGACATTCATCTTTGGGTGAGAAGGTGGTTTTTTAGCATCGTTTTGAATTGCATGGGAGGTACAGGTAGGGTTTCTTTGGCAATGACAGGTAATGAATTCCAAATTTGTGCCTTTTATGTGCATTGACGAGTTTTTACATAGTGTTAGGTGGACACGGGAACATCGAGGAGTGATCTGTCTAGTGATATGTAGCAAGGCCTACTAAATGGCATTCCCAATGCACCACTGGTCCATGATTTTTTCTCTCCTTACATTGACATGAGTCCATTCTCTCACATATTTCAGCTTTTCCCTTGATTTGAGGTGCTAGATTTGCAGTACTAGCACAGCACCAACCCTGAAAGGGTTAAAAAACTGGATGTATTTGAAATATTGAAGGATGGTGCTTGTATCTGTGGGATGGCACAAGTGTTTGAGGTATTTACAAATACGAGCAGTACCTCCAGTTACGATGGTCCCCAAAATGGCTCTTTTATGTAAGTTTATTTTTTAAATGCTTTTGTAAGTATATTTTTGGAGGTGTAAAAGGACAATCTATTTTTACATTATTCCTTATGGGGATAAATTCGCTTGGTAATGGCACTTGGAACAACACATTCTCGAAACTGAAAAAATATAAGTAAACTCGAGGTACCACTGTATGCAGTTTGCAGGGTTAGTCATAGCTCTGGCCCCACCAGGAGCTATGACTCAATAATTGCTCAATTCTAGACAATGTAGGGAAGATAATTTTGACTTGCACAATAAATAATCCTCAATGTGACCGGGTGAAATGAATAAAATATATCATTACACCTAAACAAAGAAGAAAGTTTGCTAAACATGTGAAAAAAAAAATGTACAGGGATATTCATTTTGATGGCCTTATTATTAG
>WNWK01020362.1:0-35990 GCA_009830355.1 Cherax destructor | reverse complement strand
CCCTTTCTTCCCTTTCCCCTTCGTGCAGAGGGACCCCCTTTAAACCCCCGCTTTTTGGGTTTTTTGACAGAAACTGACTTACAGTAGACCCTCATTTAAGATTTTATGTTGGGTTTTTGGGTATTACGCGTTGAAGAATTGCGGCACATTTTTATCTAACACGACGAAACTTTTATTCGCGATTCGCTGGGGGGAAAAAATTTTGACCCGGGTGCCTGCAAAAAGAAACCACTGGTCGGGGGGGGTCCTACTAAGGGTGGCTAGATCCAAAAATTTTTAATGCTGCAGACAAGTGTTTTCTGGAAGAAAATGCCAACATGAACTTATATCAGTCAGAATGATAATCTTTGTAACTGTATCTGTGATCCTGAAAAACACTTACAGTTTGCGGGAAAAAAAAAACATAACCTTCCCCCTCAAGCGGCCGGTGCAATGTTGTGGAACAGGGGGGGGAGACCCCCCGCCTTCCCAGTCCCCCCCTCCCCAACAACCCCCACCACCCAGCATTGTATTCTATAGGTAAGTAAGGGGTGAATTGTGTTTTGATCTTTAAATTACTATTTTATCTGAAAAATCATGTCACCCAGTAGGCATACCAGTGTTGTAAAGTGGAAAAAAAAGTTTAACATTTATTGTCTTAGAATTAACAAAAAAAGATATTAGACAAGACATAGCCTGTGGCTGTAATGAAGTGTTACTTTTAAAATAAAAGATGTAAACATAAGTTTGGTGCTAACTTACTGACGCTGGACTGACTTACTGAATGACTTGACCGACTTACTGAATGACTTATGACTTACTGAATGACTTACACACTGAATGACTTGACTGACTGACTTACTGAATACTTGATAAATTTTTACTTACTGAAGTCTTGACTGACTTACTGAATGTCTTGACTGATTACGAATGTCTTGACTTACTGAATGTCTTTGACTTACTGAATGTCTTGACTGCTTCTGAATGTCTTGACGACTTACTGAATGTCTTGACGACTTACTGAATGTCTTGACTGACTTCTTTGACTACTTTTTTACTTACTGAATGTCTTGACTGATTATGAATGACTTGACTGATTTACTGAATGACTTGAATGACTGACTTACTGAATGACTTAACTGACTTACTGAATGGACTGACTTACTGAATGACTTATGACTTATGAAATTTATTAAAGTTAGACCTCAGTAAAACCCATGATTTTAAAGAATCTCTACCATCCACCTCAGCCCAGTGGGGCCACAGCATAACTCCACCCTTCAAATCATTCCAAACACCAGCCCCCACAATTTAAGGTAAATACTATTATTTCTGTTCATTTGTAGTCTTAACAGTAAAAAAAACATAATGCACCGAAAAAACACAATTACATATTCTCTTTTTTATTTGTAAGATCTGTTGGTCGAAAAAAAATTTTTGGTTTTTTGGGGCCTCAGGGAAAGTAAACCCTTTTTTCCCTAAGTTCTTTTAATTATCTAACACGATTTTACCTAACACGACGTTTTCAGGACCGTAACTACCGTGCAAAAGAGGCCTAGTTTACTACACAAACTCTGAAGATTATACCTCTAGCACCCCCCCAGTCCCTTCTACCTCGATTTTTGCTACCCTCCACCCCCGCACTATCCATCATCATCTTGCACTCCATACCCCACAATCGTCCATCTCCCTCTTACAACCCACTCTCCCTGCATCCAAATAACCTGCAGCGCTGTAAACCCCCCGTGGTTTAGCGCTTTTATTTGATTATAATAATAAAAACTGCAGGCCGCACACAAACCAACGTACAAACCACAGCCCCGGGTTTTTCAGGTACTGACTTTAGGTGTCTGTCCAGCTTTCCCCTTGAAGATAGGCGGGTCTATTGGTAACCCCCTTATGAATGCGGGGAGGCAGTTGAACAGTCTTGGGCCCTCAGACACAAAACTGTGTTTCTCTTTAAAATCCCTTTTGGGACCCTCTGGTTTTCAATGGAGGGGTATTGCACTACGTGCTGAGTCTTTTGTGTTTCAGGGAGTGAATTTCGTTTCAGATTTGGGACTAGCGTTTTTTTGAGTCACACCCCCCCCCAGAGATGGCCGTCGAGTGGAGGGTTTTTTGACTATTGTTGGGGGGCAAGGTAACATTTTGAAGGGATTGGGGAAACTGTTAGCCAAACTTGAGTCCTGGAGGGGGAAAGTACGGTGCTCGTCAACACGATGGTTCAACTTAGGATATTTCGACTTTCAAGATGCAAAAGCAATTACGACTTTGGAGAAGAAAATTAAGAAAATTTCCCAACATGAAGGTGGGTCCCTAACTTGTATTTTTATTTACTTTTCAATCCTGGTATTTAATTAGTAATTATTTGTTTTTTCTTATTCAGTGACTAATTTATTTACTTATTAGCATTACGTATTCATATTCGCAAATGGGTTCGCAGAACATAACCCCATCATAAGTCGAGGAGAACCTTTGTGTACTACCTAGTTGTGGTTGCAGGGGTCGAGTCATTCCTGGCCCCACCTCTTACTGGCCCCTACTGGGTCACGCTCCCCCCTCCATGAACTTTATCATACCTCTCCTTAAAACTAATGGAACCTGCCTCCACTACATTGCTTCCCCAAACTATTCCACTTCCCGACCACTCTATGACTGAAGAAATACTTCCAAAATCCCTGTGATTCATTTGAGTCTTCAACTTCCAACTGTGTCCCCCTTGTTGCTGTGTCCCATCTCTGGAACATTCTGTCTATGTCCACCTTGTCTATTCCTCTCAGTATCTTATATGTCGTTATCATGTCCCCCCTATCTCTCCTGTCCTCCATGTCGTCAGGTCGATTTCCCTTAACCTCTCCTCGTAGGACATACCCCTTAGCTCCGGGACTAGTCTTTTGCAAACCTTGCACTTCTCTAGCTTCTTTACGTGCTTGTCTAGATGTGGGTTCCAAACTGGTGGTGATACTCCAGTATGGGCCTAACGTACACAGTGTACAGAGTCCTGAACGATTCTTTATTAAGATGTCGGAATGCTGTTCTTAGGTTAGCTAGGCGCCCATATGCTGCAGCAGTTATTTGGTTGATGTGGCCTCAGGAGATGTGCCTGGTGTTATACTTACCCCAAGATTTTTTTCCTTGATTGAGGTTTGCAGTCTCTGGCCCCTAGACTGTACTCTGTCTGTGGCTTCTTTGCCCTTCCCCAATCTTCATGACTTTGCACTTGGTGGGGTTGAACTCCAGGAGCCAATTGCTGGACCAGGCTTGCAGCCTGTCCAGATCCCTTTGTAGTTCTGCCTGGTCCTCGTCCGATTGAATTCTTCTCATCAACTTCACATCATCTGCAAACGGGGACCTTCGGAGTCTATTCCTTCCGTCGTGTGTGTGTGTGTGTGTGTGTGTGTGTGTGTGCGCGCGTGCATGTGTACTCGCCTAGTTGTACTCACCTAATTGTGGTTGCAGGGGTCGAGTCGTGACTCCGGGCCCCCCTGCCTCTTCACTGGTCGCCACTAGGTACACTACGCCCTGAGCCTTGTCGTACCTCTTCTTGAAGCTATGTATGGATCCTGCCTCCGCTACACCACTCTAGAGACTATTCCACTTCCTGACAACTCTATGATTGAAGAAATACTTCCTAACATCCCTGTGACTCATCTGAATCTTCAGCTTCCAATTGTGACCCCTTTTTGTTGTGTCCCATCTCTGGAATATTCTGTCTCTGTCTACCTTGTCAATCCCTCTCAGTATTTTATATGTTGCTATCATGTCCCATCCCTCTCTCCTGTCCTCCAGTGTCGTCAGGTCGATTTCTCTTAACCTTGCCTCGTAGTCTTCCAGGACTAGCCTCCCTTTGTACTTTCTCTAATTTCTTGATGTGCTTGACTAGGTGTGAGTGCCAGACTGGTGCTGTATACTCCAGTATGGGCCTGATGTACACTGTGTTCAGAGTCCTGAATGATTCCTTACTGAGGTGCCAGAACGCTATTCTTAGGTTTGCTAATTGCCCAAATGCTGCAGGAGTTATTTGGTTGATGTGCACTTCAGGAGATGTTCTCGGTATTATACTCACCCCAAGATCCTCCTAAACTACACTGTCTGCGGTCTTTGCCCTTCCCTGATCTTCATGACTTTGCACTTAGTGGCCAGTTGCTGGACCAGGCTTGCAGCCTGACCAGATCCCTTTGTAGTCCCCGCCTGATCCTCATCTGACTGAATTCTTCTCATTAACTCTACAGCATCTGCAAACAGGGACACTTTGAGTCTATCCTTCCGTCATGTCATTCACATAAACCAGAAACAGCACCGGTCCTAGGACTGACCCCTGTGGGATCCCCGCTCATTACAGGCGCCCACTCCATACGTATGTGTGTTTTTTAATGCGCTGGCCCTCTCCCACCAAGGAGGTTTTGTGGGCAAGGGGGCTTGAACTTCCAGCAAGCATGAGTGAGCCTGTTAGATTGGAGATGAATGGTTTTGGGACCTGATGAGCTGTTGGAGTGTGAGCAGGGTAATATTTTGTGAAGGGATTCAGAGAAACTGGTTAGCTGGACTTGAGTCCTGAAGGTGGGAAGTACAATGCCTGCACTTTAAAGGAGGGTTTGGGATACTGGCTGTTTGGAACTTTGGAGTGACATCTAAACTGTCGTATATGAGCACCTCTGCAAAAACAGTGATTATGTATTAATGATGGTGAAAGTGTTGAATGATGAAAGTTTTTTCTTTCTTTTTGAGTTCTTTCTGGGTCACCCTGCCTCGGTGGGAAGCGGCGACGTGTTAAAAAAATCTTTACCTCAACAGCCCCTGCCTGCCAAGGCAGGGTGACCAAAAAAAAGCATTCACCATCATTCAATCATTGTCCAAGGAAGAAATCAGGTCCAATACTTGGATCTAGAGCTCTCTATGAACGGTATCTAAAAAATAACTTGTTCAGATGTAATTACATTTTTGACCCTTCATAAAGGGAAGGGGGATGAATTGGTACTGTTGACGAGCTCTTGATACAAGGTATTCAAGATGCTGTACCATCCTCTTTTTGTATTAAACCTGATTACTTCCCATTCTCAGGTGTTTTATGACTCATTGTAGTTTGTGCTTCCATTTTTAATTGCATATCTAATTTCATGGGGAAGGGAAAGGGTTATGATGTGAGAACTTGCTTATTTAAATGTCATATCTCACTCTTACAGACAGTGTCGAGCATCTTTCACAGTCTTGATATTCAGATGCTAAACAGATACCCTTCTTAGAATCACTGCTCTCGTATTCCTGCTTACATTCTCTCCTACTACCTCTCGCTATCAACCACTCACCCCTCACCTACAACTGATCACCCACAGCCCATCACGCACAACCATTCACCCCTCACAACCAATCACCCAGAACCACTCACAACCGACATAACCTCTATTACATACCTTCATCTCTTCCCATACAACACCATCCTACCATATATTTATAGGGAAGTGCATAACCAATAGGATTCAAACTGCCCGAGGAATGGGAGGTAATCAGGTTTATTAACGAAGGGGCGGGTATCTAAGATATTCCTTGGATCAAGAGCCCTTCAACGTCAAGGCACCTTCCTTTCAAACAGTTTCGTCCTTCCAACTCACTTTGAGCACAGACTCTGGCTCCCTCCCTGTATTCCCTCCCCCATTCTGCCTATAGTTCCTAGGTACCCTTTCCCAAACCCTTTCAATCCTCTTCCCCACACAGCCACCCTCCCTCCCAACATTCCTGGGCAACATATCACGATGCTGAGAATAGCCGAGGGGTGAGCCAGGTTCATGATATCCCTCCACCCTGTCTGCCCCAGCTACCTGGCTTCCTTCAGACTGATTGACTGCTTCATGGGTTGAATTACCGGTTGATTGGTTTAATGTGCTGGTTAATATGTCTTCACATATTACTGGCTGCTATCTCGGGTTATTACTGGCTGGTGTCTCGGGTTATTACTTGCTGGTGTATCTGGTTATTACTGGTTCCTATCTAGAGTTATTACTGGCTGGTGTCTCGGGTTATTACTGGCTGGTGTCTCGGGTTATTACTGTCTGGTGTCTTGTGTTATTACTGTCTGGTGTCTTGTGTTATTACTGTCTGGTGTCTTGTGTTATTACTGTCTGGTGTCTTGTGTTATTACTGTCTGGTGTCTTGTGTTTTACTGTCTGGTGTCTCTGGTTTACTTGCTGGTGTGTCTGGTTATTACTTGCTAGTGTGTCTGGTTATTACTGTCTAGAGTCTTGTGTTATTACTGTCTGGTGTCTCGGGTTATTACTGTCTGGTGTCTAGGGTTATTACTGTCTGGTGTCTAGGGTTATTACTGTCTGGTGTCTCGGGTTATTACTGTCTGGTGTCTTGTGTTATTACTGTCTGGTGTCTTGTGTTATTACTGTCTGGTGTCTTGGGCTATTACTGTCTGGTGTCTTGTGTTATTACTGTCTGGTGTCTTGTGTTATTACTGTCTGGTGTCTCGGGTTATTACTGTCTGGTGTTCTTCGGTTATTACATGTCTGGTGTCTGCTGGTGTCTCGGGTTATTACTGTCTGGTTTCTTGGGTTATTATGCTGGTGTCTCGGGTTATTACTGCCTGGTGTCTTGGGTTATTACTGTGGTGTCTGAGTTATTACTGTCTGGTGTCTCGGTTATTACTGTCTGGTGTCTTGGTTATTACTGTCTGGTGTCTCGGGTTATTACTGTCTGGTGTCTTCGGTTATTACTGTGGTGTCTCGGGTTATTACTGTCTGGTGTCTAGGTTATTACTGTCTGGTTCTTGGGTTATTATGCTGGTGTCTTGGGTTATTGCTGGATGTCTTGGGTTATTACGTGGATCTTGGGTTATTACTAAGGTGTTGGGTTGTACTGGAAGGTGTTGGGTTATTACTGATGGTGTTTGGGTTATTACTGGATGGTGTTGGGTTGTTACTGGATGGTGTTGGGTTATTACTGAAAGGTGTTGGGTTATTACTGGATCTTGTTGGGTTATTACTGGATGGTGTTGGGTTATTACTGGATCTTGTTGGGTTATTACTGGAAGGTTTGGTTATTACTGGATGGTGTTGGGTTATTACTGGAAGGTGTTGGGTTATTACTGGATGCTGTTGGGTTATTACTGGATCTTGTTGGGTTATTACTGGAAGGTATTGAGTTATTACTGGATGGTGTTGGGTTATTACTGGAAGGTGTTGAGTTATTACTGGAAGGTGTTGGGTTATACTGGAAGGTGTTGGGTTATTACGATCTTGTTGTATTACGATCTTGTTGGGTTATTACTGGATCTTGTTGGGTTATTACTGGATCTATTGGTTATTACTGGATCTTGTTGGGTTATTACTGGATCTTGTTGGGTTATTACTGGAAGGTGTTGAGTTATACTGGATGGTGTTTGGTTATTACTGAATGGTGTTGGTTACTGACCGTGTTGGGTTATTACGATCTTGTTGGGTTATCTTGTTGGGTTATTACTGGATCTTGTTGGGTTATTACTGGATCTTGTTTGGGTTATTACTGGATCTTGTTGGGTTATTACTGGATCTTGTTGGGTTATTACTGGATGTTGAATTACTGGATCTTGTTGGGTTATTACTGGATCTTGTTTGGGTTATTACTGGATCTTGTTGGGTTATTACTGGATCTTGTTGGGTTATTACTGGATCTTGTTGGGTAATTACTGGATCTTGTTGGGTTATTACTGGATCTTGTTGGGTTATTACTGGATCTTGTTGGGTTATTACTGGATCTTGTTGAATTACGGATCTTGTTATTACTGGATCTTGTTGGGTTATTACTGGATCTTGTTGGGTTATTACTGGATCTTGTTGGGTTATTACTGGAAGGTGTTGAGTTATTACTGGATGGTGTTTGGTTATTACTGAATGGTGTTGGGTTATTACTGGACCGTGTTGGGTTATTAATGGATGGTGTTGGGTTATTACTGGAAGGTGTTGGGTTATTACTGGATCTTGTTGGGTTATTACTGGATGGTGTTGGGTTATTACTGGATCTTGTTGGGTTATTACTGGAAGGTGTTGAGTTATTACTGGATGGTGTTGGGTTACTACTGGAAGGTGTTGGGTTATTACTGGATCTTGTTGGGTTATTACTGGATCTTGTTGGGTTATTACTGGATGGTGTTCTGTTATTACTGAATGGCGTTCGGTTATTACTGGATCTTGTTGGGTTATTACTGGACCGTGTTGGGTTATTACTGGATGGTGTTGGGTTATTACTGGAAGGTGTTGAGTTATTACTGGAAGGTGTTGGGTTATTACTGGATCTTGTTGGGTTATTACTGGATCTTGTTGGGTTATTACTGGAAGGCGTTGAGTTATTACTGGATGGTGTTGGGTTACTACTGGAAGGTGCTGGTGGCTAAAGCTCTTGCTTCACACGGCGAGGGCCTGGGTTCGATTCCCAGCCAGGGCAGAAACATTGGGCGTGTTTCTTTACACCTGTTGTCTATGTTCCCCATCAGTAAAATGGGTACCTGGGTGTTAGTCGACTGGTGTGAGTCGCATCCTAGGACACTGACCTAATCTGCCCGAAATGCTCAGCATAACAAGGGACTTTCTATATAGTAGTATGTCACTGATGTCAGCTAGGCCTGTATACCATGTACATGTACTTGTAGTAAATAAAGATATTATTATTATTATTATTATTATTATTATTATTATTACTGGATCTTGTTGTGTTATTACTGGAAGGTGTTGAGTTATTACTGGATGGTGTTGGGTTATTACTGGAAGGTGTTGGGTTATTACTGGAAGGTGTTGGGTTATTACTGGAAGGTGTTGGGTTATTACTGGAAGGTGTTGGGTTATTACTGGAAGGTGTTGGGTTATTACTGGATCTTGTTGGGTTATTACTGGAAGGTGTTGAGTTATTACTGGATGGTGTTTGGTTTTTACTGAATGTTGTTGGGTTATTACTGGACCGTGTTGGGTTATTACTGGACCGTGTTGGGTTATTACTGGACCGTGTTGGGTTATTACTGGACCGTGTTGGGTTATTACTGGATTGTGTTGGGTTATTACTGGACCGTGTTGGGTTATTACTGGACCGTGTTGGGTTATTACTGGACCGTGTTGGGTTATTACTGGACCGTGTTGGGTTATTACTGGATTGTGTTGGGTTATTACTGGACCGTGTTGGGTTATTACTGGAAGGTGTTGGGTTAACAGTGGTTGGTATCTTGGGTTATTACAGGATGGTGTCTTGCGTTATTATCAGCTTGGATTGTTACTGACTGGTGTCTTGGTTTTAGATCACATAAACTGTTGTAAATGTGATCTGTGAAAATAATTTAAGCCATGGTTGGGTTACTGCGCGAGGGTCATTAAGCCTATAGTGTACCCGTGGTACAGTCATGAATACTACAATACTTCACGGGGAAGCGTTAAAACCTGTAAGGGTCGTACAGCGCCTGGAAAATGAGTCTAATCAGGTTTGAAGTACAAGGTACTTCCACTTCATTACTAAGAACCCTTCACCAGCATCATGATTTTGTGTAACCTTTCCTTTGTGAGGCAAAGGAAAGGGGAATGTAATCTCCAAGTATCCTATAATATATTCTTAAAGGAGCTCCATGACCCATACGGGTTTAGCGCTTATTTTGTAACTACAGGCTAATAGTTCTGCTAAAAGTAATCCAAGCATGTCTGGGCTGGCGCATTATTACATGCCTACGAAAACTGAAAAATAATGCAACTTAACATTGTGGGTGGCGTGGTGGAGCAAATCTGAAATATTTCGGTAAGTTTTCCGTGTGGCGAAAATTCACAAAAAGAAGTCTAGTGACTTTCTTGATACGGTTCAGGATTGTTTTTTAAAACAGTTTGTGACAGAACCAACTAGAGGTAGCAACTTGCTTGATTTGGTTCTTGCCAACAAAGAATCACTAATTAATAATCTTGAGGTTAATGAAGAGCTTGGGGAAAGCGATCACAAATCACTTAGCTTTAATATATCATGGAATTACCCAGGTAACTGCAATCAAGTCTCTGTTCCAGACTTTCGTGTTGCCGACTTCATGGGGCTGAGAAATTACCTAGGTGGGCTAAATTGGGATGACCTGACTATGGGTCAGGTAGGTGGTTTTGGTTGCCAATATGACGTTTTTCAGAGCGTAGTTCTAGCTGCCCAGACAACCTTTGTTCCAAGTAGGGAAATTAGATCTAACAAAAATGATCCTAAATGGATGAACAATAGATTAAAACATCTCATTGGTCAAAGAGAGGCATATATAGGCGTATCAAAAGAGGGGATGGACAGATAAGAAATCAATATTTTCAATTAAAGAGAGAAATAAAAAAGGAATAAGAAAAGCAAAAAAGGGGTTATGAGGCTAAGGTCGCAAGGGATTCAAGACTAACCCAAAAGGGTTCTTTCAGGTATACAGAAGTAAGATTAGGGACAAGATAGGCCCACTTAAGAGTAACTCAGGACAAATCACGGACAGTGATAAGGATATGTGTGAAATTTTCAATACTTACTTCCTCTCAGTTTTTACTCAGGAAGATACTAGCGGAATTCCAGAAATAATAAATTATGTAGAACTGGAAGATAATAGACTATGCTCGATTGGGGTAACTAGTGACATGGTCCTCAGACAAATAGAGAAATTAAAACCTAACAAATCCCCAGGCCCTGATGAACTGTTTGCAAGAGTTTTAAAGGAATGTAAAGAGGAACTTAGCAAACCTTTGGCAAATCTTTTCAATATATCACTACAAACTGGCATAGTGCCAGACAAGTGGAAAAGGGCAAATGTAATACCTATTTACAAGGCAGGTGACAGGTCCTTAGCTTCGAACTATAGACCAATAAGCCTTACCTCCATAGTTGGTAAATTTATGGAATCAATAATTGCCGAGGCAATTCGTAGCCATCTTGAAAAGCATAAATTGATTAATAAATCTCAACACGGTTTTACTAAGGGGCGTTCCTGTCTTACGAATTTACTAACTTTTTCACTAAGGTGTTTGAGGAGGTAGATCATGGTAATGAATATGATATTGTGTATATGGACTTCAGTAAGGCTTTCGATAAAGTTCCACATCAGAGGCTACTGAGGAAACTTAAGGCACACGGAATAGCAGGAGAATTTTTTCCTGGGTAGAGGCATGGTTGACAAATAGGCGGCAGAGAGTTTGCATAAATGGAGAGAAATCAGAATGGGGCGCGTCTCAAGCGGTGTTCCACAGGGGTCAGTTTGGGCCCCCTGTTGTTTACAATTTACATAAACGACATAGATGAGGGAATAAATAGTAACATAAGTAAATTTGCTGATGACACCAAAATAGGTCGTCCAATTCATTCAAATGAGGACATTAGAGCACTCCAGGATGATTTGAATAGACTGATGCAGTGGTCGGAGAAGTGGCAGATGCAGTTTAATGTAAACAAATGCAAAGTTCTAAATGTTGGGCAGGACAATAACCATGCCACATATAAGCTGAATAATGTAGATCTTATTACTTGTGATTGCGAGAAGGATTTAGGAGTTCTGGTTAGTAGTAATCTGAAGCCAAGACAACAGTGCATAAGTGTTCGCAATAAAGCTAACAGAATCCTTGGCTTCATATCAAGAAGTATAAATTATAGAAGTCCTCAGGTTGTTCTACAACTCTATATATCTTTGGTTAGGCCTCATTTAGATTATGCTGCACAGTTCTGGTCACCGTATTACAGAATGGATATAAATGCACTGGAAAACGTACAAAGGAGGATGGCAAAGTTGATCCCATGTATCAGAAATCTTCCCTATGAGGATAGACTGAGGGCCCTGAATCTGCACTCTCTAGAAAGGCGTAGAATTAGGGGGGATATGATTGAGGTGTATAAATGGAAAACAGGAATAAATAAAGGGGATGTAAATAGCGTGCTGAAAATATCCAGCCAAGACAGGACTCGCAGCAATGGTTTCAAGTTGGAAAAGTTCAGATTCAGGAAGGATATAGGAAAGCACTGGTTTGGTAATAGAGTTGTGGATGAGTGGAACAAACTCCCGAGTACCGTCATAGATGCTAAGACGTTGTGTAGTTTTAAAAATAGGTTAGATAAATACATGGGTGGGTGTGGATGGGTGTGAATTTGGACCTGACTAGCTTGTATTACCAGGTCAGTAGCTGTACTAATTCCTTAAGTGGAAGTGACCTGACCAGGTGGTCGGCTGACCAGGTGGTCAACTAGACAATTATATGAGTGGGTGCGGTTGGGTGTGAGTTGGTCCTGACTAGCCTGTGCTAGGTCAGATGCAGTGTTCCCTCCTTAAGTGAATGTAACCTGACCTGGCTGGGTCGGGGCTTAAGCCGTTGGAGATTTGGACCTGCCTCGCATGGGCCAGTAGGCCTGCTGCAGTGTTCCTTCTTTCTTATGTTCTTATGTTCTTATATCTACCTGCGCGACCTCTTCGGAGAGTTGTTAATAGCTTCTAGGTCTCTTGAGGGAGTCAACTGTATGACCCTGGTCACCTGGTTGTTTAGCGCTTAGTTTTGATTATAATGTAGTTAACTTATTTCTTTTTTCTTATAATACATATTTTTGAAGATGGCAGTGTTGGTGCCACGTTCGCCAATTAAATGTATCCATATTTTTATTGAATTATCCTTCAGAGATTATTTAGAATCAGTCTGGGCAGTTTATTTCTTGGATACAACCCTAGACCAGCATCAAGGAATATTCATTTAAAATTTACTGAAAACGCTGAGACTGCCATTTTTTATAGTGCTTGCTGAATATTTCAAACAACAGAAAGCTTAATTTGAAAGACCATTAAGCACCACACAACAGGTATTATCTTAATCTAACTCCCTGCCCTTCTCTAAGTAACAACTCAGATTACTATCCTGAAGGGTGGGGTAAGAACATAAGAGAGAAGGAACACTGCAGCAGGCCTACTGGCCCATGCGAGGCAAGTCTAATTCTCCTACCGGCTTAAGCCAATGCCCTAACCTAGTAAGGTCAGGTCACATTCACTTAAGGAAGGAGCACGGCATCTGATCTAGTAGCACAAGCTAGTCAGGTCCAACTCACAACCACCCACCCACACCCACTCATATATTTATCTAACCTATTTTTAAAACTACACAACGTCTTAGCTTCTATGACGGTACTCGGGAGCTTGTTCCTGAATCTGATTTTTTCCAACTTAAATCCATTGCTGCGAGTCCCGTCTAGGCTAGATATTTTTAGCACTATTTACATCCCCTTTATTTATTCCTGTTTTCCCATAAATAAGTCTGAATACCTTCCACATTTCCCCCCCTCCCTTCCCGACAGGCGCTGCATAATCCTACGGGTTTAGCGCTCCCCCTTGAGAGTGCAGATTCAGGGCCCTCAGTCTACCCTCATAGGGAAGATTTGATACATGGGATCAACTTTGTCATCCTCCTTTGTACGTTTTCCAGTGCATTTATATCCATTCTGTAATATGGTGACCAGAACTGTGCAGCATAATCTAAATGAGGCTTAACCAAAGATATATAGAGTTGAAGAACCACCTGAGGACTTCTATTATTTATACTTCTTGATATGAAGCCAAGGATTCTGTTAGCTTTATTGCGAACACTTATGCACTGTTGTCTTGGTTTCAGATTACTGCTAACCAGAACTCCTAAATCCTTTTCGCAGTCAGTTATATTAAGATATACACTATTTAATTTATATGTGGCATGGTTATTTTCCTGTCCAACATTTAGAACTTTGCATTTGTCTATATTAAACCGCATTTGCCACTTCTCCGACCACTGCATCAATCTATTCAAATCATCCTGAAGTGCTCTAATGTCCTCATTAGAATGAATTGGATGGCCTATTTTGGTATCATCAGCAAATTTGCATGTCTCTATTTATTCCTTCATATATGTCGTTTATGTAAATTGTGAACAACAAGGGGCCCAACACTGACCCCTGTGGAACACCGCTTGTGACGTGCCCCCATTCTGATTTCTCCCCATTTATGCAAACTCTCTGCTGCCTATTTGTCAACCATGCCTGTACCCATGAAAAAAATCAGTTGGTCTTTCCGTCGTCGAGAATCAGCCAGCCTACTCGGGAAACACAATTGAGAAGAGAACACTTGAGCTCTCTCAGAACACGTCCTCCCTCCACTGACCTTTAGGTTTATTATGTTCTTCATTACTGATTTAATGAGTCACTCATGTATGATACAGTGGTCTAAAACTCTGGAAAAATATTATCGTGTGCTAAATATATAGGCAGATAATGACGTCATCACCAAGAAGTATTTACTTTGAGGCAACTCTGATAGTTTACAATGAAACTATCTGTCGTAATTTTTAAAATAATTTATTCAATAATTCAACACTACGTTCAGTGACATCGTTCTCACACCGTAAATAACGAGGGTATTTTTCCAACGAAATAAGCAACACCAGTGTATTCCCGCTACGAGACGCTGACTCCCTCTCCCCGGTTTTGTAATATGGTTATTGGCGGTTAACTAGAAGCAAATTTAGATTAATATAAACTTATTTAAGTTACAATAACTAATATTTATTTCTGATGTCTTAGATCGTTCAGAAACAGACGAGCGTAAACACGTTGGGAAACAAAGGGTCTAAATTTGATGACTGGCTGTAACTGAAGACTGTTTTACTGTCAATTTAGTGTATTAATATTAACACACTGATTCGGCAGAGATCACTGAACAAACTGGTTGCAAAATTTTCCATACTACGAGCTTCCATATGACACTGTTGTTGTTGTTGGTTCGCCGGTATGTCCGGCCCATATGACACTGATAAACAAAACATACCAATCAAATTTAATTTACCCGAAACAGCCAATGTGACAGCAGGTAGTTCACTTGCTATCATACTATCATGCAGGAGGAGCCCTATGTCTACGGGTTCAGCCAATAAAATCAGTAGGCTCCTGGATATTAATAATTACTGTGGTTAGGTTACAAATACCACAACTTATATAAATCTCAAAAAAAAGTCTGCAAAAAGTACACAAAAATGTAGAAAGAGTCTTCACAAATGTTCAATAAATATACAAAGTTTATCTAATAATGAGGTCCAGTTTCTTGATCCCGTAGCTCGATCGCTAGCGCACTCAGCTCACACACTGAGGTCCAGAGTTCGAATCTCCGGTACGGCTGGAAAACATTAGGACGTGTTTCCATAAGACACCTGCTGTCCATGTTCACCCATCAGTATAAAATGGATACCTGGGTGTATGCGATAATTTCGCCAAAATCATTCTGAACATAACGAAAAAAATATATTCCATTGTGTTTATGTATTATTAAATTAATGTTAACGTATCTAAAATATATTTAGTTGGGTTAGGCTAAATTAAATTTGCCCTTGTTGTAATAAGGTTAGGTAAGTTTTCAAAGTTTCTCTTGGTACAAAATTATAAATTCTTACATTAACATAAATGAAAAAAATATATCTTTAAACGTATAAGAGAAAATTTTAGAAAGGACTTAATTTTAGATGAGTTCTTGCTAATTGACCAGTTTTACCTAATCGGCACGACATATATAAAATATATATATATATATATATATATATATATATATATATATATATATATATATATATATATATATATATATATATATTCATAATATAGGAGGTACCACATCTAGAACTTTACTGGGGACCCTCATCCTCAGAAAAGATAATAAACGTACCTCAGGGAAAACTCGAGGTTCTCCCCGGAGCTGTTTGAATATTTTCTTCTCCTACCACACACACACACACACACATACACACACACACACACACACACACAGGCTGCAAGCCTGGTCCAGCAACTGGCTCCTGGAGTTCAACCCCACCAAGTGCAAAGTCATGAAGATTGGGGAAGGGCAAAGAAGACCGCAGACGGAGTACAGCCTAGGGGCCAGAGACTGCAAACCTCAATCAAGGAAAAGATCTTGGGGTGAGTATAACACCAGGCACATCTCCTGAGGCGCACATCAACCAAATAACTGCTGCAGCATATGGGCGCCTAGCAAACCTAAGAACAGCATTCCGACATCTTAATAAAGAATCGTTCAGGACCCTGTACACTGTGTACGTTAGGCCCATATTGGAGTATGCAGCACCAGTTTGGAACCCACACCTAGCCAAGCATGTGAAGAAGCTCGAGAAAGTGCAAAGGTTTGCAACAAGACTAGTCCCGGAGCTAAGGGGTATGTCCTACGAGGAGGTTAAGGGAAATCGACCTGACGACACTGGAGGACAGGAGAGACAGGGAGACATGATAACAACATATAAGATACTGAGAGGAATTGACAAAGTGGACAGAGACAGAATGTTCCAGAGATGGGACACAACAACAAGGGGACACAGATGGAAGTTGAAGACTCAGATGAATCACAGAGATGTTAGGAAGTATTTCTTCAGTCACAGAGTTGTCGGGAAGTGGAATAGTTTAGGAAGCGATGTAGTGGAGGCAGGCTCTATACATAGCTTTAAGCAGAGGTATGATAAAGCTCATGGCGCAGGGAGAGTGACCCAGTAGCGGCCAGTGAAGAGGCGGGGCCAGGAGCTTTGACTCGACCCCTGCAACCACAACTAGGTGAGTACAACTAGGTGAGTACACACACATACACACACACACACACACACACACACACACACACACACACACACACACATATATATATATATATATATATATATATATATATATATATATATATAGATGCTGCCTCAATGTTGAAACCAACTCAGCTCGGTTTTGGTGTTCACCAAGGCTGTGAAGCAGCTGCCCATGCAGCACGAGCATACATCAACAACATGTCCAATGAAAAAGCCTTAATCAAATTGGACTTTGCCAATGCTTTCAACTCAGTCAGAAGGGATGCTGCTCTCCAAGCAGTTTCTAGGCACTTTCCTTCCCTCTATCCCTTCATAGAATCGTGTTATAGTGTGGCTTCTAAACTTTTGTTTTGGGACCATGAAATTGACTCGTGTGAGGGTGTGCAACAGGGGGACCTTCTTGCCCCCTTTCTATTCTGTCTAGTCATCAAGGATGTCACAGAAGCATTGTCCAGTGAGCTCAATATCTGGTTCTTGGATGATGGCACCCTAGCTGGCACTACACAATCTCTCCTAGGAGACATCAGGAAAATTAAAGATATGGTAGAGAGCCTGGGCCTATCTTTAAACCCCACCAAATGTGAGATAGTTTCCACCAATCCACAGATGATCCAGGACATTAGGGCTGTTTTACCAGGGGCACGAGCCATTGATCCAGCCAACAGCACTCTTCTTGGTGCTCCTCTTGGGCCCAATACCATCGATCTGGTCCTGGAAAAAAAAATCTCAGACCTCAGGACGATGGAAGGTAGGATGAAAGACATCGATACACATGATGCCTTCTACCTACTCACCAGGTGCCTGTCAATCCCAAAACTTACATACTTCCTGAGATGCTCCCCAGCCTTCAGCAGCCCAAAACTCAAGGAATATGATTCTCTCCTCAAGACCATGCTAGAGAGTGTATTGAATCTTTCCCTCGAAGATGGACAGTGGTTGCAAGCCTCACTTCCAGTCAGACTTGGGGGGCTGGGAGTACGCAAATCCTCCCAGATTGCCCTACCAGCTTTCTTATCCTCTTCCATAGCATCAAATGAGCTAATAAAACAAATTTTTCCAGACAACCTCAGTGATTCAGCAGGAATACAGGACCCTTGCTACACCAGTGCCATCACTGAATGGGAGACTCTTGCTGCTCCAACACCAAAACCTAGTGAAGAACTGGCCTACAAACAGTCAAGCTGGGACGGCCCCATCGCTGAAAAGATACTTGCCAATATGCTTAGGGCCGTAACATCAGACAGGGAAACTGCCCGTCTCCTAGCTGTGAGTGCACATCACTCTGGGGACTTCCTCCAAACAGTTCCCATTTCGGCCATGGGAACACGCCTGGACCCTAAGACCCTTCGTAATGCAGTGGCTCTGCGCCTTGCTGCCCCTATTCACACGGAATATACGTGTATTTGCGGTGATGCGCAAGCCGACCAATATGGTCTACATGGTTTTAACTGTTCTAAAACGAAGGGTTGGCATGCAAGACAATGAGGTCAACGACATCATAAAGAGAACCCTTGCTACAGCTGGATGCCCAGCCGAGAGAGAGCCTCGATCACTAGCAGCCAACAACGCCCACAACCCAGCAAACCGCCCCGACGGGATCAATATATATCCTTGGAAGAATGGCAAGCTCTTAGCATGGGATTATACCTGTGTGTCGACACTGGCTGACACCTACATCCATCACAGTGTCGGGCGACAGGGAGGATCTGCTGACCACAGAGAGGAGTACAAGATCGGCAAGTACAGGGACATAAGCCAACAGTATCAATTTGTCCCAGTGGGATCAGAGACCTTGGGAGCGTGGGGAAAAAATGCAACACGTTTCCTTAAAGAACTGGGTTCCAGACTCATCGACACCACCAGGGACCCAAGGGCAGCCACGTTCATGTTCCAGCGTCTCAGCGTTGCCATCCAGAGGGGAAACGCATGCTGCATACTTGGCTCACGTCCGGCTTCGGAGGAGCTGGAGGAGATTCATAATCTTTGATATATTGTACCATTTTATTCATGTTCATGTTTTCCATGATCATATATAGGGGGTGGTAGGAGAAGAAAATATTCAAACAGCTCCGGGGAGAACCTCGAGTTTTCCCTGAGGTACGTTTATTGTCTTCTCTGAGGATGAGGGTCCCCAATAAAGTTCCAGAGGTGGTATTTTATATATATATATATATATATATATATATATATATATATATATATATATATATATATATATATATATATATATATATATATATAACACACACACACACACACATACCACAAACACCATCACCTAGAATCAGGAAGTCTCCAGTTGGCGGATCTCTGGCTCATATGCTCCTCAGCAAATACTGCTCTCCCTAGCCTGACATAATTCTGTTTTCACCTTATGACTCTTCGTCACTGTTCTTCCGACCTTACAGGAAAAAGAACACGTGTAACTAATAAGGCGTTTTATAGCCTCACGTTTCACTCTCCAGGAACTCTGCAAAGTTAATGAAAACAATAAAAGGACACAGGGGGTATATTAGGTAACAAGGTGAGGTGAAAGAAGGTAAGCACTGCAGTAGGACTATTGGCCCATGCTATTGGTAGTAGTAATAGTGCAGGTAATTTGATTGCCTTGTGGTTGAGTAAGTTTATTAAGGTATATGTACACATAAATAGTTACATAAATTGTCATACATAGCACATGTGTAGATTACCTAGGATAGCCCAAAAAGTCTCATGTTAATATTCAGAGATGACTTAGCTGCTTTTATTCTGTTTAATAGTGTCTGAAATGGAGACTAAACATGAAATTTTGTTCTTTAATAGCTAGGCGGGCATCAGTGAACCTAGTCAAATGATTGGAGTTCCGATGTTGCACACATGCGCTGTTCAATTTGTCGTTTCTGCACATACTGCTTTGTTCACAGACGTATTTCTAGGCTTCGTGCTGCTTCACCGACATATACGTTGTCACAGCTTCAGCAAGAATTGTATAAACTGCAGGGTTCTTCACTTTAGTCCTGGTCAGGTCTTTGATGGATGTGTTGGTTGCGATGCTTACTATGTACTCTTTACAGATTTTTAAAAAGCTTGGTCTGTAAGCAAAACTTTTTTCATTTCGCCAGTTATTTTTTTTTTTTATAAAATTTTCAGCTTATTTTCGACTACTGTGGCAACTTTTCTTATTATCAATTTTAAATATTAAAATAATGTTAAATCAAAATAACAAATCACATTTGAATATTTACAAAGTTCTTCATTTTTTTGTGATGTTGTTAAGGGTCGTGACAACACGATATTTTAGATGACGTATATTGCATTTGGGATTTGAGTATCTACCCACATGTGTATAAGCTTGTTTGTTCCACATACAGACTACGTGACCCAGCGACAGTAGTTTTGAGCATAAATCTCAATCTGACGTAACCAAGGAGACGCCCCATCGCCTTTTGGCTCTCGGCACTTGGCCTGCACCTGCCTTCTATGAAGATTATTTCTACTTCCGTATTTCTATTATGGTTGCTACATAACACGTTTTCTATGGTATTAAACCTTTACATGGAATTCATTGGGTAATTTGATTTCTTCAACGAAAATGAGTTACCCGGCATATAAGCCAAACTCAATTAATTTTCATAATATAAACTCTTAAATTACTAAGAAATACATAAAATTAAAGATAAGTGAATACTGAATATTAACATTAGTTTGTACGATTCATTTGTTAGAAAAGACCATAATTCTGCCCGATTGCAAAAAAAAAAAAAAAAAATATGATTACGACTCAGTTTCACTCGTGCGCCTATAAGAACTATAAAAATCATTCTGGATATTTTTTTATTAATAATGTGTCTACAAGTAATTACCTTTTTAAATCAAATATGAAGTGTGAAAAAATGATAAAAACCATAATGTCTGATATTTTACAATCCTGCTGTAAAGACAGATTCATTATTAAATTTTCAAGAAACATTTACTATTTTATCAGTCTTTTTGATCAAAGATTATTATTTTCTCAAGATTTAATGGAATCCAATAACAGTTGGGTTTAGTACTGACTCTTTTTCTTCTACTTCAGCTCTTCCTCTCACCGGCTATTCTTCGTCTGTCCCCACTTCCCCCTCGCCCCTAGTGGGTCCTTACCTGTGAGTCCTTGAACTGAACTCTCAAGATTTAGGGAGAGTTGTATGTTAACCGTTGCCTATAATAACCCAGTTTGGAATTTCTGTCATACTCTTTAAGCTAACCTGTTAATAAAGAGGGTACTGCTGATGAGAGTTTGAGAGGAAACGCGAAGTTATAAGAGGAAAAATGTCTTCATGGGAAGATGTCCCTGGTGGGGTGCCACAAGAATTTGTACTTTCTACGGTCATGTTTTTATTTGATATATGTAACTAATCAGAAGGAATAGAGAACTATATGAATATGCTTTGCGGATGATGCAAAAATCGTGATTAAAATAAACAATAAAAATAGCTGTAAATCACTGCAGCATGGCTGATAAATCGAGCAAATGAAGTGAAAGATGGATGGTAGAATTTAATGTAGGCAAATGTCATGTAATGGAAACGGGAGAAAGTGAAATCAGACCACATAAAGAATACAGACTGTGAGAGAGAGGGCTCTAAAAGTTATTATTAACAAAAAAATGTCACCGGAAAACCACGAAAACATGAAATTGCGAGAAAGTCATTCTACACTGGCAAATTATGCAACAGCTCATATAATAGCTTCCATATATAATAGCTTCAATATTTTTTTAACATTTCTATAGATAAAGAAATGTTAAAAAAATATTGACAAGCTATGTCATGTCAAAACTGAAAAGAAAACAGCTGCGTGATGCCCACACTTCAAAAAGAACACGTGGATAAGTTGAAAAAAGGTCCAAAGAAGAGCAACAAAATGAGTACCAGAGCTGAAAATTATGAGTTATGATGATGATGAAAGAGTGGTAACAGTAAAGCTACTCACGTTGGCTGAAAGGAAGAAAAGAGGAGACTTGATTACTACATAACAGATTATAAACTTCCAAAGATGAATGGATAAAGAAGATTCCTCAGTACCTGCAACGAGAACATCAAGAGGCCATAGTTGTAAATTGAAGAACGTGGAGCTGGAAGGGATTCAAGAAAATTCCTCTTTACAAAGTGGTAAATCAACAAGATGAATTAAAAGAGAAGTTAGTAGGTGTTGAAATCACTGGATTTTTTTAAATATTTTCTTAAACACACCGGCCGTATCCCACCAAAGCAGGGTTACCTTAAAAGAAAAACGAAAGTTTTTCTTTTAAATTTAATAAATTATACAGAAGGGGTTACTAGCCCTTTGTCCTGGCATTTTAGTCGTCTTTTACGACACGAATGGCTTACGGAGGAAGAATTCTTTTCCACTTCCCCATGCAGATAAGAGGAAATAAAGAAGAAAAAGAATTAAGAAAACAGAAGAAAACCCAGATGGGTGGATAAATATATATATATATACATGTACATGCATGTGTAGTGTGACCTAAGTGTAAGGAAAAGTAGCAAGGTATACCTGTTATCCCGCGTGTTTATGAGAGAGAAAAAAACACCAGCAATCCTGCCATCACGTAAAACAATTAAAAGTTTCGGTTTCTCACTCACTTGGCAGGACGGTAGTGCCTCTCTAGGTGGTTGCTGTCTACCAACCTACTACCTAGGTTAAAAATATATATAATTCAAAAAATACTGAAGAGGGGATACCATGAGCATATACTCTGCTCCCGTAGCTAAAAGTTGGTGATTAAAAATAGATAGTTACACGCACACAAAAGGGCAGGCCAAGGGCCTATCGACAAGTGCCTTTGACAACCAGTAATACACACACACACACACACACACACACACATACAAACAAGCACACACGCACACGCACGAGCGCGCGCGCGCACAGAGCAAGACTGAACTTAGTATTTACCTCAAGTATGCATGACATAGGTGAAATAAAATATGAAAAACCCCGAGTGCTAGCTATACGGTACTGAACTTCGAGTACCTTGTGGAACGTAGAGGGAAAAAAGGAAGGTGGAAGGAGAGAGAAAACAGACTTTAGAAATGCACACACACACACACACACACACACACGCCTTTGTCCACTAGGCCACCTATAGAGCTTAGATAAATGAGAAATTCACTCAAGAATGTAGAGAAGGTTCAAGGGAATTAAATTATCGTGCTGCTCTCCGTCTATAGACAGTGACTGATGAAGAGGATTGAGAAAAAAAATACGTTTTAGCGAATTCTTACAGAAAAGCAGTAGTCTATAGTATTTATGGAGACAGACATACAAAGAAGTGTCTATTACCAAAGCAATCACATTTCAACATAGTCATCTGAATGTGAAATTTTTTCCTAGGCTTGCACTTGATGAACCCGCGTTCAGTAAACTATACACACTGAGGGGAGGAGTTTCACTAAATCAGAGTAAATCATGAGTAAGTTTGTGATCTCAAGTGTGACTGAAACGACCAGAGCAACCTCTCGCCCAGACGTTTATTGATGATGGTCTAACGAACGCAGCGCAGCCATCGAACATCATCAGCGAACCATTCACGCACCCTTATCTCCCACGTCAATCATGCCACCTTCAGGTGCTGAGGAGGCAAGGTTTAGTGAGGAGTGGGAAGCAGGTGAAGATAATGAACCAGAGTGGGTGTGTGGGAAGCCAGGGTAAGACAAGGAAGCTGAGGTAGAGGGTGGGTGAACCAGATCAACTGCTACCAGTGACCGAGGTCTAGAGGCGGGTCTAAAGATAACACTGGGCCCGTGGTCGCTGCCGGTGATGTTGTCATTGTGTTGCCAACACACATTCTTTGCTCTTACTCAACATAAATACTCTATACAATATTGATCTTTAAAAGCTTTTATCAAAATAACCTCATAATTACCCCAAAATAAAATTGAAAAAACACTCTTGATAAACCTTAGCAGTACGTAAAACAATAACAAATAATTACTTATAGGAATAATAAGAACATAAGAACATAAGAATGGAGGAACACTGCAGAAGGCCTACTGGCCCATACAAGGCAAGTCCTTATCAAAACCACAACTACCTAAGAATTCACTCCTGCACCCACGACACCAATCAAACCCAGCCCCTCCCACTCATATATTTGTCCAATCTCTTTTTAAAGCCACCCAAGGTCCTAGCCTCTATCACCCTAATCGGAAGATTGTTCCACGCATCTACAACTCTGTTCGAAAACCAGTACTTGCCTATGTCCTTTCTAAATCTAAATTTATCCAATTTAAATCCGTTATTTCTGGTTCTTACTTGGTTCGATATCCTCAGTATTTTATTAATATCTCCTTTGTTTATGCCCATGATCCACTTGTACACCTCGATGATATCTCCCCTCATTCTACGTCTCTCCAGAGAGTGGAGATTCAACGCTCTAAGTCTATCTTCATACGGGAGATTTCTTATACTGTAAATCATTTTAGTCATTCTTCTTTGTATGTTCTCCAATGAATCTATATCCATCCTGTAGTAAGGAGACCAAAACTGAGCTGCATAATCCAAATGAGGCCTCACTAGTGATGTATAGAGCTGTAAAATAACTTTTGGACTTCTGTTGCTTATACTTCTTGAAATAAATCCTAGTAATCTGTTAGCCTTATTGCGCACACTTAGGCACTGTTGTCTTGGCTTTAGATTCCTGCTTACCATGACTCCCAAGTCTTTTTCACATTCTGTATGATCAAGCTCAACTTCACCTAGTTTATAAATTCGAGGGATATTTTCATTACCAACGACTAGCACCTTACACTTGTCCACATTGAACTTCATCTGCCACTTTTCAGACCAAGACATTAATTTGTCCAAATCCTCCTGGAGTTCATTGGTATCCTCCTCAGAATGAATTATACGGCCTATTTTTGTATCATCAGCAAATTTACTCATGTCACTTGCAATTCCTTCATCAAGGTCATTTATGTAAATTATGAACAACAATGGGCCCAAAACTGATCCTTGTGGAACGCCACTAGTGACTAATCCCCATTCAGATTTGACCCCATTAATGGAAACTCTCTGCTTTATATTGGTAAGCCATGCCTCTATCCATGCTAGAACTTTACCTCTTATACCATGAGCTGCCACCTTTCTTAAGAGTCTCTTGTGAGGTACTCTATCGAAGGCCTTACTGAAATCCAAGTAAACTATATCGTATTCTTTATCACTGTCTACTGCCTCAAATGTTTTATTGAAAAACGTCAGTAAATTTGTCAGGCAGGAACGACCTCTCGTAAACCCATGCTGAGATTCATTAATCAAATTATGGTCTTCAAGGTGACTTCTGATAATATCAGCTATAATTTATTCTAATAATTTGCCTACTATAGACGTGAGACGTAATTATAGACGTCATATATTTATTACATAAGGTTTGTGCACGTTGGTTTGTATTGCTTCAGGTCATTAAAGACACCTCTACGTATTCAAAGAGGTCACATTATGCAATACTTAAATATTCTTGTCTTAAATTAAGAAATATACACATGTGAACTCATGTTCCCTACCCCCACAAATCATATGCCTCACCGTGGTATGTTATTACAAACGTCTGTGAAGTACTTACATATTATATATTCTGGGTTCCTCACAATACCTCGTCCGGAGCTTCTCACAGCCAAATGCATGTCCGCATTCCTGCATCATCTTTTTTAATTTAGAACATTCATGGTTTCTTGGGAGAGTGTGCGCTTGTCAAGCACCAAGACACAGGTTCTCAACCTTACCACTCTTATTAACAGCCTGAGTGATCAAGCTCTCAACCAGGTCTAGTATGGGACCTGACACCGGGGAAGATGATTCCAAGAGATCGGCTAAAAGTAAATATTCACAATGACAAGCTACCTTTTCTAGACGTCCTCATCCACAAAGTAGATAACAGTCTAAGATTTCAAGTTTACCGGAAACCTACAAATAAAAATGATCTCACACACTTCTATTCCAGTCAAGATACTAAGACCAAAAGAGGCATTATCATCGGATTTTTCCTAAGAGCATACCAAATTTGTAGTCCCGAGTTTCTTGACGAGGAATGTACATACATTCACTGATTTACCTTTTCCTTCCTTTTTCATCAAAGATTGCAAGAAAAGAGCTCTTCAGATCACTAATTCTCCACGCACCAACACTACTTCTAACAAAGTTATAATTCTTCCCAACAGCCAGGTTGCATTGAACGTTTCTAAAGTACTAGCACAAGCTAACACTAGAGTCGCCATCGCATCCAGCACTTCAATAAAGGATGTAACCAGGACAAAATCCAAGCACCATGAACCAGTCAATGCAGGGGTTTACACTATACCCTGTGGAGGCTGTGACAAGATTTATGTAGGTGAAACAGCAAGGAACCTCGTAACACGCCTCAATGAACACATTAACTCATGTAGGAACGATAACTTGAACAACGTCTGCGTACAACACCGAAATTACGCCAATCATCTCATGAAATTCAGGGACGCCCGATTAGTTATCAAAGAACCTAATTTCCACAGACGTAAGTGCCTTGAATCAGCATTAATCGCGGTTTCTAACACAATTAAACAAAAGAAAGCGAGAATCCTCCTGAAAACAGTAAACCCTGCCATCACATAGTCTCTGCTGCTAATACTACACAAGCACATTACAGAGGAGGAACACTGAAACAGACCTTCTCAAATTCAACCACCAATATTTGTCTAACTTATTTTTATGCTACCCAAGTAATAGCTTTTATAACTTTTTACTCAAGTGCAAGTTGATTGTTCTACCATATTGTACTACTATTACTACAACTAATATTACTACTACCACTAGTATTACACCTCACTCTAAGCCTATATATACCCTCTGTGTCCATGTATTGCTTGTAACGGCTTGACAAAGCTCCTGGAGAGCGAAACGTTGCCACTATAAAATGTCACATTAGTTGCACTTGCATCCTTTTACTTAACGAATATTCACTAATTTTATAGGAATTTTGTAAAAACCATTTTACAGATATTTACCAAGAATCAACACTCTCTTTATATAAATGAAATTATAATCAATTCTTCAAACTATTACAATCCTCAGTATTTCTAAAACATATCACTTCCCTGATGTATATAAGTATCAGTTTGGAAGATACAACACCTGGTGAGACTAACCCGAAACATACATCCCACATACGTGTATTTTAAGTTTATAAAACTGACATCACGTGGTTGCCATATATATTTATTTTATGATAAACGTATGTCAGTTGTAAAGATAATTTTTAAGTCCATTTCAGTGATAAAAATAAATTATTAAAATCTATTATGTTTTAAATCTTTAATCATATGATACGACAGTCTTGCATACATTTAATTATATAAAAAAAATATAAAAATATGCAATTGCATAACTCTAGGGTACCAACATGCCAAATTTAAATTAACTTCAATCGGTTCAGAAATTTCACAAAAAAGAAAAAGATAGGAAAAAAGTCTTAGGCGGAGGATTTGCGCCAAAAAATACTTTGCACTTTCAACTGAAGAAGCTTTAAAGTCACGTCTTATAGTACACAGATAATGACCCTCTTCCCACTTTACTCATGTACAGTACATGAAGTACAGTCAAGTCAAACGTTGCTGTACAATCACTAGAACACGAAGAGCCACATCATCTGTCTCTCTCTCCTCTCTCTCTGTCTCTCCATCTCTATCTCTGTCTCTATCTCTGTCTGTCTGTCTGTCTGTCTGTCTGTCTGTCTGTCTGTCTCTCTCTCTCTCTCTCTCTCTCTCTCTCTCTCTCTCTCTCTCTCTCTCTCTCTCTCTCTCCTCTCTCTCTCTCTCTAACATATATACCCAGATGTATTTTTCATATCAGTTTTACACTCAGACTTGTTGCATTCTCTTGCGCCTCTGAATTTTATTTTCCTCTCACATTTTGCATCCTGAATGGTGTTGTTGCAGATGTTGCATCAACAATGCATCAACAGCAGCAGCAGCGCCTCTGCTGCACACCGCTGTAAACGACTGTATTGCTGTAACATGAATGGGATTAACAGCCTCAGCTGACTGCTCTCTGCTCAACTTTGCCGGAAATATTGAGAGCGATTGAAAGTATATTTCCTAATACCTTGACCCAGGGAAAGTTTCTGCCATATAACAAATTATTAACATCAGTGTGTAAACAAAGGGTCATGTGGAGTCTAACCCTAGTCAGCAAGGCGGCATCCCCACATCAATGTCCACACACAAAAACTTGGAGAACGTGCAAATAATTGCGAGGAATTATAACTACTAAAGTGAGTTGTGACGCACAAGACGTGATTTATGGGCCTATCTTGCCGCACTAAAATAACGTGTTCGTGTGACGCAGTGTGATGCCAAAACGTAAATCTTAATGAATGTTTATCTCATGGCAGAACATTAATTAATTTTGCAAAGCGATAGGGCTCTATTTTTCGAAAAATCTTAAAAGTGTGTTTAAAAAACAAATATCTCTTGTCAAAACCTTCCAGGAGTTACAAAAAAAATGAAGATTCGAGTAATATCAAAGTTCTACTGAAATATCTCGAACCTCGCGGTATTCTGAAGAATGGCAAAATTATATAAAAATAAAAATAAATTTGGACGTTTTTATCCAAAAGTGTCAAATATCGTCTGTCTGATGCTACTTTGGTAAGACGTGTTTTTTCTAGATTCACGAGAACCAAAATTATTACATCCGCCAATGATATCTATCACAGAACACTTGCATAGCTACCATCGGGCATAACTCATTTACAAAAGCAATTTGTAATACCAATAGAACACTTTGAAGTAAATTTTGAAGTGATGGAGTGGCAGAATATTTGTCTCTATTCTTTCAAAGTTTTTATCATAGCTGATATATTCAATATTGTCAGTCTATAAATTGCATTAACAGTAAAAAGCTACAATGACTGATTTTATCATAGAAGAATAACATTTCCTATCTGATATCCTTCATAAATGCTACTTTGCTCAAACTGCAACAGCAAGTAAAATTTGTAAAACTCTCACACGCGCCTGGGGGATACTCAACCCCTACCACTTACACACAAAAAATAAAAAAAATCTCCAGCCCTTCGTGAGACGACTCATACCCCTCTTCCTTCCACTCGGCTTTATACAATTCCTTCTCTGTCCCACACCTCCGAATTCTTTGTCTAATACTGACAGCAAGCGATGCTCTCTAACATGACATCTCGCTGTCTTAAAGATCCTTCTAGTAGTGTATAAAATTTACATCTTGTTAAGAGGAAACCCACATGCCAGAGACCCTCACCGTGAGGTCGAAATACACAGTCAATCTCTAATATGTTTTAATGTCATCAAGTGGGTTTTCTCTCAACATACATAGTTACGAACGTACGTACGGTAACACATACATGGGCGAACACAAACATACACATGCACATTGTAAGTTAAAAAACTGATAATATAATATGAATCTGACCTAATCTAAAATTGTAATCTTCATAAGATAAGGCATTTGGTACCGACTTCATTCCATCAGTTATGTCTTTTCGTTGAGAAATATGGCAATTGAATGGATAAATAAAAGGGAAGTATTAGACAATGCGTAGTTTAAAGACTAATGACAACTACAGAAGTCAGCAATGGTTGAAGCAAACACTGTCACATTTACGTATAACTATCTCACAACACATTTCATTATGTGGCCTTTGATGTATTACGAGGCAGATCCATAAACCATCAGAGGGATTCGGTCATGTAACCAAAAACTCACCACATAACTAAGACCCACGTCAGAAACATCAGAGACTAATAAAATGCCCTCCCCCACCTACTACCTCAAATACCCATCTTTTTTGTGTGTAAAATGCAAAGAATAACCACACAATATTATGTGGTTATCCTTTGCATTTTATACAAAAAAAAGGATGGGAAAAATTACCATTGCATCTTACGATGTGATTTTGAATTGTTTATATGGTGAATGAGAACGCCAGTGGACGATTAGTCTGATAACTTTATTATGCACCCCATACCTATCCTGTGGGCGATAGTTACCTTATATCTATCCTGAAGGTGGTAGTCACCCAATATATATCCTGTGGGTTGTAGCCACCTAATACCCATCCTGCAGGGTTTAGGGACTGCGCCACAATTTTTATGTTTGCTAAACAAGATACAGTGGTAGGGAACTGTTTACAAATGCCTCCGCGTCAGCTGAGTAAAAAATTCCACGAGGGGCGTCAGCATTTCTCCTGATAAACAAAATATCACCACCTACTACCTCGACGTCACATAATGTGAGACTTCGTAGTCATCTCTCAATAAAAAAATAAATTTTATTACTTTTGTGTAACCTAAATCCTCTCTCAGCTTCGTCGCCCGGTACATTATTATTTTCATCAATAATATTATTATGGAGAAGCGTTAAATCCATATGGGTCATACAGCATCTGGGGGATAGGAGATAATCAAGTTTGATCCGAAGAAGGGGAAATAATTGGCTACAATTCATAGGCTCAAGACTCTTTCAACGGCTCTTCCTCCCTCCCTCCATTGTGAAGGGTGTACCGGTAGTAGTGCGAACAGGTGTGGCACAGAGGGAAGTAAATATGTGCTGGCTGAGTAGACAGCTGGCAGCATCACAACAATGCAGCATAAGAGAACAATCTCAACACAGTACCTTCTGAATTCTACGTGTGTGTGGGGGTTGACTACTCTGACAAGTCTGGCGAGTACTATGTGGCGTGGGTCTTTGAGGCACCCAAGAAGCCGCAAGTCTACCATTGTTGAAATTTTTGGCTAGTATCAGCATTCTTATTTTGTTTACCTTGTAACTTGAGAATGACGTCACAATAGTACCCTGTTAATTTTATGAATCAAGTTTTTCTTGCCAAGGAATGTGGCATAGCGTTTTTGATAAATTCTGGGAAATATTGCGTGTAGAAGGCTTAGCTCTTTAGTTAATTATATATATGTTGTGAATTTTTAGTACACATGAAGTTGTGGATTTCCACACGACATTTTAAACTACTCCCGAGAACAATTTATAACTGACTCCCTTAACTGTAATCTACTTGCTTGAAGTCTTCATATTTGTTAATTTTATATATTAATACTACTGTCATCAAACAATGTGTCAAATTCAGCCCGAAATACGCAGAGAAATATTATCCAAAATTTAAGAGCTGCGGCTCACAAGGCGATATTGTTTTGTATCGTTCCAATGGACGCCAGGGAACTGCATGTCTTCAATTGTTGGCATTTTTTGGCTCGTGTAAACATACTTTTAGTTTTGTTTTGATCGTAACGCCAGAATGACCACACAAACACGATCTTTAAATTTTGTGAATGAACTACGTTTTTTACACTGAGAATGTGGCAAGTAATCTTGCCTGAATTTTGCTCAGAGGTTGGTTGTAGATCCGTAGGGTTATTTAACTTAGGTTTATTTTACTTATTATATTTATGGGGAAGTGTAAAACCCATAAGGGTTATACAGCGCCTGATGGTTAATCAGGTTTGATGTAAGGAAGGGGATGATAACTTTAATTTCTTGGATCAAGAGCCTTCCAGCAGCATGAGAGCACGCACCTCGAAGGGGTGAATGCACAGAATCAAACAGAGGTATGATAGAACAGACAGCAGAGCAAGACAAGTCTCGCTTACATTTTTTTCTTAAGCCACGAGTCTACTTGCTCTATTGTACACGTTTTTTCTACCCTATCTGTCCTTCAAAGCACTTCCAAAACAGTAACGCGGAATGGACCGGGAAGCTGTACATAGCATCAAACAAATATTATACTAGAACTCATCACATATCACATTATTAATGGTATACAATTCTGACAAGCTGATGAACAAGACAAACGTGCAACACTTGAATCTATACCTCCGAGACATTTCGCCTGCGCAATAGGCTTCTTCAGCCGAATAGTGATATGAAGGGAATATCAGGCTATCCAACGGAATATTGAAAGGCGGGCCCAAGAGCTGAAACTCGACACCAGAATATTAAACTAGGTAATTACAACAAAGCTATTATTTATCATATGCGTAACTCAAATTACTGATAAGACTAGGCTATAAATAAATAAATAAATAAATAAGGGGATATAAATAAGGTTTTGAGGATATCCCTCCAAGAGAGAACCCGCAATAATGGATTCAAATTGGATAAGTTTAGATATAGGAAAGTACTGGTTTGGAGATGGGGTGGTTGATGAGTGGAACAGTCTGCCTGGTGGGGTTGTCGAAGCTGGGACCTTGGGTGGTTTCAAGTATGGGTTGGACAAATACATGAGTGAGAGGGGTTGGATTTGGGTGGGACTTGCACATGAGTAAACAGATTTGTCAGAGCTTATTGTTAGGGTAGCACTGAAAGTGGGTTGGGCAGATGTTCTGTTAGTGGGTTGGTATTGTAAAGGACTTGCCAAGTATGGGCCAACAGGCCTACTGCAGTGTTCCTCCTTTCTTATGTTCTTTTGGCTATTTTAATAATCAACTCATCCAACGAGACATCCACTTAATGGTGATTCTTCCCTACAAGTGAAAGACGACTTGATGCCGGTGAAGGGTTCTTCATGCAAGAAAATGGAGCTGCCCACCCCTTCCTTGGAACAAACCTGTTTACCTTCTATTCACCAGGCGCTGTGTGACAACGGTGGATTTAGCGTGGCCCCATATAATAATAATAATAAATAATAATAATAATAATAACAGTAATTTTATGTTTCTCTCTAGGGAAGACTTATATTTTTCAACAGATAAACTTGCTGGTACAGTTCAGGTTCAAGAAGGATATAGGAAAGCACTGGTTTGGTAATAGAGTTGTGGATGAGTGGAACAAACTCCCGAGTACCGTCATAGAAGCTAAGACGTGTAGTTTTAAAAATAGGTTAGATAAATACATGAGTGGGTGTGGGTGGGTTTGAGTTGGACCTGACTAGCTTGTGCTACTAGGTCAGATGCCGTGCTTCTTCCTTAAGTAAATGTGACTGACCTGACTAGTTTAAGATAATGGCTTAAGCCGGTGGGAGAATTGGATCTGCCTCGCATGAGCCAGTAGGCCTGCTGCAGTGTTCCTTCTTTCTTATGTTCTTATGTAGGACTAACTTGAAATTTTAATTATTCGTTTCCTTACAGGTACATATGTTTCTCTTCTCTTTCTTCCAATTTCTTTCTAGTTTTCGTAGGACATATGGACCAGCCTTTTAACACCTAGTATTCCTATTCACCTAGCAGTAAATAGGTACCTAAGAATTACTAGTTTGTTGAGTCGGTCCTGGGGGGGGGACACAGAACCTAAAGACGTTAACGGTAATATATCACACGGCTGGGCTTTCTTGGGTTATCATAGGTTAACCAAATATTATTGCGGATAATACACAAATAACCAGCACATAGGAGTGAGCAGCTTACGACGATGTTTCGGTCTGACTTGGACCATTTACAAAGTCCCACAGTGTGACTGTAAATGGTCCAAGTTGGACCGAAGCGTCGTCTAAGCGTATCTCCAGTCACGGTATTGTACCTTTTTGTTCATTATTAGGATACACTGAGAGGGAAGCGCTAAACCCAAAGGGGATTTATATAACGCCAGGTCTGATCCGTGGAAAGAAAGGGCAGGCGCAAAATCCTTTGATCAAAAGTCCTTCACTAGGAGCAAGGGACCCCCCCTCCCCTTCTTGAAGGATTACAAAATCTGAATAAAATCTTGCTCCCCTCTTGAGCCTTGAATCAACCTTATGTAGGAAAGGCACGTGTGTCCCGCGGTATTATTAGCATGAGTTGATTGTACAACCCCTTTCCTCCCCTCTTCCACGCCTTGCCTCTTCCTCCCCTCATATCAGATACCCCTTGTACCTCCCGCCCCTCGTATCAGAAAGCCACCAGTGGCCCCTACAGTCTCGAAGGTCGGTGTGATGGCTGGTGTAAATGGTGTGTTGTTGGTGGGATGGGCGTTGTGGGTAGGTTTAATGGAATTAGTGGGCTAGTTAATATGGGCGGGATGAGTAGTGTGGACTTACGGGCGGGGTTGTACTGCCATGAGTCACTATTGTCTCGTGGCCAAAACATTTTACTATTTATATCCTGCTTATATACAGAGAGTATCTGGAGGTTAGGTGTGCAAGACCGTGTGAGGGGGAGGGTGTTGTAGATGTGTGTGTGTGTAGGAGGAGGGTGTGTTGTAAATATGTGTACTCACCTAGTTGTAGTTGCAGGGGTCGAATCATAGGTCCTGGCTCCGCCAATTCCTCCCTTCTCCATGAGCTTCATCATACCTCTTCTTAAAGCTATGTATGGATCCTGCCTCCACTACATCACTCTCCAGTTTGTTCCACTTCCTGACAACTCTATGACTGTTAGTTAATTAGTTAGTTACCATTTTGTCAAAGGCACTTGTCAATTAGACACGGCCTTTTTTTTTTTGGCGCGTGCATGTGCATGCGTGTGTGTGTGTAGGGGGAGGAGGGTGTGGATGTGTAAGGTGGTAAATGTTGTGTATATGTGTGTGTGTGAGGGTGGGGGATCCTGTTTGTAATTGTATATCAGTAACACCAGCCATAACACAGCGTCATACCACGTGAATTGGCCCAGGGCGAGCATGGTTATCCGTGGAAAAGACAGGAACAGAAGATAATGTCATTCATACCAGAGAGACTTTCACTCAGAAAAAGGGAAGTTTCCATTTTGCAGGACACCTGACTCGGCTCAAGCGACCACAAGTCAATTACCTTTAGCATTGAATGGATGTATGATAGTAGGGATAATTCAGTAACGGTCCCAGATTTTCGCTTAGCAGATTATAATGGACTTAGAGAACACTTATCAACTGTGGACTGGGGAGACGAAGAGAGGTATCAATATGACAGTTTTCTGAACACTATACATGCTGCCCAAAGAACATTTATCCCATATAAAGAAATTAGATCGAATAGAAATGACCCAAAATGGATGAATAATAGGCTCAAATATCTTTTAGGGCAGAAGAAAGGAATTTATAGGCGTATCAAAAGAGGTGAGGGTCATCTTATGAATCAGTATATTGACATTAAGAGAGATGTTAAAAAGGGGATAAGAAAAGCTAAACGGGACTACGAAATTAAAGTTGCTAGGGATTCGAAAACTAACCCAAAAAGTTTTTTCCAGGTGTATAGAACAAAAGTTAGAGATGAGATAGGTCCTCTTAAAAATAATGATGGGTATCTTACTGACAAAGAGAATGAAATGTGCTCTATCTTTAATAATTATTTTCTCTCGGTTTTCACTCAGGAGGACACTAATAATATCCCAAGAACTAGGTATTTTAGTGGGCCTGAAGAAGATAAATTATGTAGTATCACAGTCACTATCGAAATGGTTATCAAACAGATAGACCGTTTGAAGCAAAATAAATCGCCAGGTCCTGATGAGCTTTTTTCAAGGGTTCTTAAGGAATGCAAAATGGAACTCTGTGAACCCTTAACTAACATTTTTAACCTATCTCTTCAAACAGGTGTAGTGTCTGATACGTGGAAGATGGCTAATGTAATTCCTATTTTTAAAGCAGGGGACAAGTCGTTACATAAGAACATAAGAAAGGAGGAACACTGCAGCAGGCCTGTTGGCCCATACTAGGCAAGTCCTTCACAATCCGTCCCACTAACAGAATATTTGCTCAACCCAATTTTCAGTGCTACCCAAGAAATAAGCTTTGACAATTCTACCCACTCATGCGCGAGTCCCACTCAAATCCAACCCCTCTCACTCATGAATTTATCCAACCTAAATTTGAAACTACCCAAGGTCCTAGCTTCAATAACCCTACTAGGCAGACTGTTCCACTCATCAACTACCCTATTTCCAAACCAATACTTTCCTATATCCTTTCTAAATCTAAACTTATCTAACTTGAATCCATTATTGCGGCTTCTCTCTTGGAGAGATATCCTCAAGACCTTATTTATATCCCCTTTGTTAATACCCATTTTCCACTTGTATACCTCGAGCATGTCTCCCCTCATTCTACGTCTTACAAGTGAATGTAATTTTAGGGTCTTCAATCTTTCATAAGAACATAAGAAAGGAGGAACACTGCAGCAGGCCTGTTGGCCCATACTAGGCAGGTCCTTCACAATCCGTCCCACTAACAGAATATGATCTAGATAAATGGTTCAGAGAACCGACAAGTTGTTAAATTAGACACATATGCAACACTTGGGTATCTTTATTGTGGAAACGTTTCGCCACACAGTGGCTTCATCAGTCCAATACAAAGTAGAAAGGTATAAGGAGAGGAGGAGTTTGAGGTTATCAGTCCCTCGGCCTGGAGTCGATGTGTTCAGTCCATCAATCTTGTTGGAAGTGTAGCAAACGTGTCTAGGGTTCTCTGTGGACTGAACCACTTTTGCTGTGAAGTGAACCAAGATGCCCCTATTGAGCAGCTTTACCAGCAGCTTAAGGAGGAATTGAGGGTAGCGAAGCTTGAGATACG
>WNWK01020361.1:0-35992 GCA_009830355.1 Cherax destructor | reverse complement strand
GTTGAACATTTGCCTGACTATATCAACCTTGATTTCTTTATCACCATTATCAATGACATCTGATTTTCTCCTGTCTTGTCAATAAGCCTTTTCCCTCAATCCCCCCATCCTACTCCTGCCACCTCCTTTCCCCCTTAGCAACCTCTACCCAAGTTTTTTTACCTTTTGAGCTGGGATGATGACATCGTCCTCCCCTGCTCCACTAGGACATTTCCGTGAGAGCTCCACGGCTTTCTTGTCACCACCCTTATCCTTCAGAGGTTGATGCACCTCCACATTTATCACCTTATCCGACAGCTGACCCCCCTCCCATTTCCCCAAGCATATCATGTACTTCTCTACAGACAATAGAATTTACCTCCACCATGCCCTCACTTCTCACAATACTGGCACTCTCTCCATCCTGGGTGGACAAAGCACCCAAAGGACTATGCAACAAATCCAGCAAGTTGCCTATCAAAGGATCCTCTAGACCCATTGCCAAGTCCATTACATCATGACTCTCATCACTTGCAGATTCATTTGACCCCACCACCTCTGTGGGTAAAGTATACACCCTGTCCATTCCATTTTCCACCTTGTCACTCTACCTGCCCATTGATACCACGCCTATGTCCTGTCGCTGCCTCTCCAGTTCATCAGCCTTCCCGTCACTCTCAGAGCTAGTATACTGCTCCCGATGTATTCGTTGATTGCAGTCTTTCGCCATGTGACCTGTTGACCCACATATGCGACACATCCAGACCTGTGTCTGGAATTCGTCTAGGAAGACATGAAGGAATCTGATTTCGGAAGGTCATTTTGAGTCTATAGGAACCTTCTGGAAAGCCGGCATATGGACCTTGATTCCAGCGTCCCATCGAAGCTTCGTGTATCACACCGTATTTTGCAAAAGAGTCCCTGATGTCCTGTTCCTGTGCTTCAAAAGGGACCTTCTGCTGCGCCCTCCGGATCGCCTCCGCTCCTCGAGTTTTTAATATTTTTTTTGCTTTACCCCTATGGGTAGAAAAGAATTTTTTCAATGTTCCACTTCCTCAGATCAAGATCACCCTCCCCATCTCCCACCCTCACCTCCCCATCCACTTCCATCACCCATACCTTCTAAGCCCAATATTCCTGCTCCATCTCCTTGGATCAAGATTACAGGGTTGCCAAATTTTTATTTATTTTTGAATTTCACCAAATTTTTTTTTGAAGGTCCCCCTTCTAAGGTCCCACTCTGAGGGGCCCCCTCCTAAGGTCCCCCTCCAAGGGGCCCCCTCCCAAGGTCCCCCTCCTAAGGTCCCCCTTCGAGGGTCGCCCTCCTAAGGTCCCCCTCCTAAGGTCCAGATTTACCTATTTTCAGTTTTACCTACTTTTTTCAAACTTTCAGCATAGTCTCCAACTCCTCGGATCAAGAGATCCCTCTCCCTCTCCCACCATCCACTTCCATCTCCCCAAAATTCCTGCTTCACCTCCTTGGGTCAAGATTTACCTTGATTTTCATGATTTTTTTCAATGCTCCACTTCCTTGGATCAAGTTTAACTCCAAAATAAAATATACCATCAAATGGTGGACATATACGACAAAGGGTATAAACAGAAAACTATAACTTGAGCACAAAAAAACGAGTTGCAATCACTTCATTCAATGAAATCCCGTATAATTCTTGATTCTGGATTTCATACGTGTCCCTGACTATACTGGGCAGCAAAATATCAACATTACTTGGCGTTATAGCCCCCTTCACAATGTCCAAACAGACTGTATTTATCTGCCTCGTACACTGTTCCGCCATCTTGTGAAAATCTTGCGTTTTCACAAGTGACCGCCAGGGACCTGCGCAGACACCCTCTCTGTATAAAAGCTGAGCAGGATTAGAGGAAGACTTGAAATTTCAGGAAATTTTAAAAGTGAGAACCTGTTAGAGGCCTAGAAGGCACTGCTGCCACATAGCTACAAATGGTTAATTTACAAGGATAAGTAAACCCAAAGTCAGAAAGACAAATGTAAGCCAAGATGGTCAGTGAGTGAACTGTGAGGTAGCATATAGCAAGTGAGAATAACTAACAAGCAATAGGAAGAAAGTGAAAACAAACTAAACGTATCAGTGAAGGTTGGCAGTAGACCTTCAGGAAGCAGTTCTGTCATAGTCAGTGAAGGTGGGCAGTAGGCCTCCAGGAAGCAGTTCTGCCATAGTCAGTGAAGGTTGGCAGTAGACCTCCAGGAAGCAGTTCTGCCTTAGTCAGTGAAGGTGGGCAGTAGGCCTCCAGGAAGCAGTTCTGCCATAGTCAGTGAAGGTTGGCAGTCGACCTCCAGGAAGCAGTTCTGCCATAGTCAGTGAAGGTGGGCAGTAGGCCTCCAGGAAGCAGTTCTGCCATAGTCAGTGAAGGTGGGCAGTAGACCTCTAGGAAGCAGTTCTGCCATAGTCAGTGAAGGTGGGCAGTAGGCCTCCAGGAAGCAGTTCTGCCATAGTCAGTGAAGGTTGGCAGTAGACCTCCAGGAAGCAGTTCTGCCATAGTCAGTGAAGGTGGGCAGTAGGCCTCCAAGAAGCAGTTCTGTCATAGTCAGTGAAGGTTGGCAGTAGACCTCCAGGAAGCAGTTCTGCCATAGTCAGTGAAGGTGGGCAGTAGGCCTCCAGGAAGCAGTTCTGCCATAGTGGAGGTTGGCAGTAGACCTCCAGGAAGTGGTTCTGCCATATTCAGTGAAGGTGGGCAGTAGACCTCCAGGAAGCGGTTCTGCCATAGTCAGTGAAGGTTGGCAGTAGACCTCCAGGAAGCGGTTCTGCCATAGTGGAGGTTGGCAGTAGACCTCTAGGAAGCAGTTCTGCCATAGTCAGTGAAGGTGGGCAGTATACCTCCAGGAAGCGGTTCTGCCATAGTGGAGGTTGGCAGTAGACCTCTAGAAAGCGGTTCTACCATAGTCAGTGAAGGTGGGCAGTAGACCTCCAGGAAGCGGTTCTGCCATAGTCAGTGAAGGTTGGCAGTAGACCTCCAGGAAGCGGTTCTGCCATAGTGGAGGTTGGCAGTAGACCTCTAGGAAGCAGTTCTGCCATAGTCAGTGAAGGTGGGCAGTAGACCTCCAGGAAGCGGTTCTGCCATAGTCAGTGAAGGTGGGCAGTAGACCTCCAGGAAGCGGTTCTGCCATAGTCAGTGAAGGTTGGCAGTAGACCTCCAGGAAGCGGTTCTGCTATAGTCAGTGAAGGTTGGCAGTAGACCTCCAGGAAGCAGTTCTGCCATAGTCAGGCTGTGTCATAAATGAGGAAAAAAGTGAGGTTACCAGCAGTTAGAGTGTAAACACTTGAGGGGCATGTGGAGAATATATATACATATGGAAGATAAGTGAACTTATCATAGGAGTTTGAAAGGATCCACGAGACCGGAGAGTAAGACACTCTCTAAGCAGGAGGAGGCACCGCGAGGCACCACGGCTGCCAGACACATGTAAAATTCATCTAGTTGGGGTTGAATGTGGGTTGCAGTATTACCAGTCTCTGATACTGGAAGCTAAGGGTCACTCACTCCTGGAGCTATCAGAACTAGAGTAAACAGCATTTACTGAGGTGTATACCCGGAGAAAGCTCCAGGGGTCAACGCCCCCGCAGCCCGGTCTGTGACCAGGCCTCATGTTGGATCAGAGCCTGATCAACCAGGTGGTTACTGCTGGCCGCACGCAGTCCAACGTACGAACCACAGCCTGGCTGGTCAGGTACCGACTTCAGGTGCCTGTCCAGTGCCTGCTTGAAGACAGCCAGGGGTTTGTTGGTAATCCCCCTGATGTATGCTGGGAGGCAGTTGAACAGTCTTGGGCCGCTGACACTTATTTTGTTGTCTCTCAACGTGCTAGTGGCACCCCTGCTTTTCATTGGGGGGATGTTACATCGCCTGCCGAGTCTTTTGCTTTCGTAGGGAGTGACTCTCATGTGCAAGTTTGGTACTAATCCCTCTAGAATTTTTCACGTGTATATAATAATGTATCTCTCCCGCCTGCATTCTAGGGAGTACAGGTTTAGGAACTTTAAGCGTTCCCAGTAATTGAGGTGGTTTATCGCACTTATGCGTGCCGTGAAGGTTCTCTGCACATTTTCTAGGTCAGCAATTTCACCTGCCTTGAAAGGGGCAGTTAGTGTGCAGCAATATTCCAGCCTAGATAGAACAAGCGACTTGAAAAGTGTCAACATGGGCTTGGTATCCCTGGTTTTGAAGGTTCTCATTATCCATCCTGTCATTTTTCTAGCAGATGCTATTGCTACGGTGTTATGGTCCTTGAAGGTGAGATCCTCTGACATGAACACTCCCAGGTCTTTGACATTAGTTTTTCGCTCTATTATGTGGTTGGAATTTATTTTCTACTCCGATGAGATTTTAATTTCCTCACGTTTTCCGTATCTGAGTAATTGAAATTTCTCATCATTGAACTTCATATTGTTTTCTGCAGCCCATTTAAAGATTTGGTTTATGTCTGCTTGGAGTCTTGCAGTGTCTTCAACGGTGGACACTGTCATACAGATACCTAGAGTCGGGATCCACTGGTAAGATTCAAACGTGCACATGGGTACTCACGTTCACACACATACGCACACAAACACACACACAAACACACACACACAATAAAGAATCGTTCAGAACCCTGTACACTGTGTACGTTAGGCCCATACTAGAGTATGCAGCACCAGTTTGGAACCCACATCTAGCCAAGCACGTAAAGAAGCTAGAGAAAGTGCAAAGGTTTGCAACAAGACTAGTCCCGGAGCTAAGGGGTATGTCCTACGAGGAGAGGTTAAGGGAAATCGACCTGACGACACTGGAGGACAGGAGAGATAGGGGGGACATGATAACGACATATAAGATACTGAGAGGAATTGACAAGGTGGACAGAGACAGAATGTTCCAGAGATGGGACACAGCAACAAGGGGACACAGTTGGAAGTTGAAGACTCAAATGAATCACAGAGATGTTAGGAAGTATTTCTTCAGTCATAGAGTGGTCGGGAAGTGGAATAGTTTGGGAAGCGATGTAGTGGAGGCAGGTTCCATACATAGCTTTAAGGAGAGGTATGATAAAGCTCATGGAGCAGGGAGCGTGACCCAATAGCGGCCAGTGAAGAGGCGGAACCAGGAGCTATGACTCGACCCCTGCAACCACAACTAGGTGAGTACAACTAGGTGAGTACACACACACGGGGCCTGGAGCTAAGTCTCGATCCCTGCAACCACAATTTGGTGAGTACACACACACACGGGGCCAGGAGCTAAGTTTCGACCGCTGCAACCACAATTAGGTGAGTATATACACACACACACATACACACACTGAGGGAAATAGGACTAACAACACTGGAGGATAGAAGGGTTAGAGGAGACATGATAACGACATACAAAATACTGCGGGGAATCGACAAGGTAGACAGGGACAGGATGTTCCAGAGAGCGAACACAGCAACAAGGGGACACAACTGGAAGTTGAAGACTCAGATGAGTCAAAGGGATGTCAGGAAACATTTCTTCAGCCACAGAGTAGTCAGGAAGTGGAATAGTCTAGAGAAAGATATAGTGGAGGCAGGAACCATACATAGTTTTAAGACAAGGTATGATAAAGCTCATGGAGCAGGGAGAGCAGAGACCCAGTAGCGGACAGCGAAGAGGCGGGGCCAGGAGCTGAGTCTCAACCCCTGCAACCACAATTAGGTGAGTACAATTAGGTGAGTACCACACACACACACACACACCCACACACACACACACCACCACACACACACACCACCACACACACACAACACACACAACACACACATACAACACACACCACACACACACCACACACACACACACACACACACACACACACCACCACACACACACACAACACACACAACACACACACTCTTGCAATGCTCCTCTTAGTATTTGACTGACTCACTACTAATACTCCTTCCTCCTCTCTCTTGCTTCCGTCCTACTGGCCTTTATATACTGCCGCCTTTCCTTCCTTCTACAACGGCGGGTCATCATCTGACTTAGACCCGCGTCAGGAAACACTTGTCCTGTGTCCTGACGAACCTAACCTAACCTTCCTTTCGGTTAGTGTGACTCTGTAAATGGTCCAAGTCGGACCGAAACGTCGTCGTAAGCTCCTCTCTTCTATGTGTGGGTTATTTGTGTACACACACACACACAATACTCATATACTCTTAGTACCAAGGGTAACACAGTGTAAGTTAGCTCTGCTTTAATTTGTTATTCACTCTTTCTTGTGTAAGACACAAAACTCTGATTAAACATTAACGTGACACCATCTAGTAAGTACTGGACTTTTCTTCTGAGCTCCTTCCTTCTGAGCTCCTTCCTTCTTAGCTCCTTCCTTCTTAGCTCCTTCCTTCTGAGCTCCTTCCTTCTGAACTCCTTCCTTCTGAGCTCCTACCTTCTGAGCTCCTTCCTTCTGAGCTCCTTCCTTCTGAACTCCTTCCTTCTGAGCTCCTACCTTCTGAGCTCCTTCCTTCTGAGCTCCTACCTTCTGAACTCCTTCCTTCTGAGCTCCTTCCTTCTGAACTCCTTCCTTCTGAGCTCCTACCTTCTGAGCTCCTTCCTTCTGAGCTCCTTCCTTCTGAGCTCCTTCCTTCTGAGCTCCTTCCTTCTTAGCTCCTTCCTTCTGAGCTCCTTCCTTCTGAGCTCCTTCCTTCTGAGCTCCTTCCTTCTGAGCTCCTTCCTTCTGAGCTCCTTCCTTCTGAGCTCCTTCCTTCTGAGCTCCTTCCTTCTGAGCTCCTTCCTTCTTAGCTCCTTCCTTCTGAGCTCCTTCCTTCTGAGCTCCTTCCTTCTGAACTCCTTCCTTCTGAGCTCCTTCCTTCTGAGCTCCTTCCTTCTGAACTCCTTCCTTCTGAGCTCCTACCTTCTGAGCTCCTTCCTTCTGAGCTCCTTCCTTCTGAGCTCCTACCTTCTGAGCTCCTTCCTTCTGAGCTCCTACCTTCTGAGCTCCTTCCTTCTGAGCTCCTACCTTCTGAGCTCCTTCCTTCTGAGCTCCTTCCTTCTGAGCTCCTACCTTCTGAGCTCCTTCCTTCTGAGCTCCTACCTTCTGAGCTCCTTCCTTCTGAGCTCCTACCTTCTGAGCTCCTTCCTTCTGAGCTCCTACCTTCTGAGCTCCTTCCTTCTGAGCTCCTTCCTTCTGAGCTCCTACCTTCTGAGCTCCTACCTTCTGAGCTCCTTCCTTCTGAGCTCCTACCTTCTGAGCTCCTACCTTCTGAGCTCCTTCCTTCTGAGCTCCTACCTTCTGAGCTCCTACCTTCTGAGCTCCTTCCTTCTGAGCTCCTTCCTTCTGAGCTCCTTCCTTCTGAGCTCCTTCCTTCTGAGCTCCTTCCTTCTGAGCTCCTTCCTTCTGAGCTCCTACCTTCTGAGCTCCTACCTTCTGAGCTCCTACCTTCTGAGCTCCTACCTTCTGAGCTCCTACCTTCTGAGCTCCTACCTTCTGAGCTCCTACCTTCTGAGCTCCTACCTTCTGAGCTCCTTCCTTCTGAGCTCCTACCTTTTTGGCACTTCTGAACTCCTTCTAAGTGACACACGAATCTATCGACTCTCGATTCTTGATTGGGCATCAAGATGAGTTATGCAAATCGTGTGAAGATTAAGCCCATCAGTGCCACTGTGAACGATTCATCGAAACTTGCTCTTGCAGCGGCCGTTAAGGGAGGGCTGAAGGTGAAGTTCAACACCATCTTGACACTGAAGGAAGCCTTTATTGTGGTGTGTAACGATGATGAAGCAGAGAAGCTACTCACTACAACAGCCACCACCACTCTCACTACAACAGCCACCATCACTCTCACTGCTCGAGGATTCTGTCATGTCATCTCCAGCTCTCAGGGCAAGGAGGACAGTCTTCCTTAAGAAACTTGATAAGCTTCTTACATCTCAATCTATCGATGAACTCAAGACATCCATAGAAGATCAAAACTCATGGGCCACAGTGGAGAGCATCATGAAAATACCAACAGCTTCATCCATGCTCATGGTCACGTTCACTGATGTGACTATGGCTGCCACTGCATTGGCTGATGGTCTTGCTGTATTTTATTACTTCGTCAGCCCCACCTGCATCGAAGCTGAAAGATACCACTACATTCCTCACTGCTGGACTTGTTACTCGTATGCACACAACACCAGAGACTGTCCTGTGAAGGATAGAAGTTCTGCACAACATGTAGTAGTGAAGGACATGATTTTAGATCTTGCACCGCCTCTGATTCACCAACACCAACTTCCCTGAACTGCAAAAGCCACGATCATCACACTGCTAAATGTCCCACTCGAAAAGATATTATGAAGAAGACTCAAGAAGCAGCACAGAAAAAGTCCTCTTCCAGATCACCCACCTATGCGGCTACTACGAAATTGCAGGCTACCACAACAAAAATCCTCCAAGCTTCTACTCAACCTTCCACTACCAACATCGCACCTGACTGTGACAACCACAATCTACTACTGTATGATCTATGCTCACATGCATAACGTTGCTGTTCCTGGGACTTTCAACACATCCATTAATGAACTCTTCAAATTAAACAACATGCCAGAGTTCACCTTCCCAGCTTCTCCACCATCTTCTCAAATTCTCAACAACAACTCGCATCCGGTTGTCACTGTGCCGCCTACAAGTCACTTTCAACCAGCTCCACCACCACCACCTTCAACCACCAATGACGTCACCTAAATTCAGACCAATGGCGAGACACAGTCACCTTTCACCAATGGGAGGTCTCCAACCGCTACTGCCACGAACCAATCACCGACCACCTCTACTATGCATACATCGACATGCACCTTGCACCCGACTACACCTCTACCAGGACCTGTAACTTGTAGTGCCTCGGCCCAAGCACACAACCCATCCACTGCTGCTCCTAACAAACCTTCTGCAACTGCTCCAAACGATAGTGAGAGGGTGTTATTCTACCCTGGTACTCAGTTCGTCACCATTAACCAATACTCCAACAAAATGTTTGCCAAGGAACTTCTCCAGCGTCTTCAGGATGGAACTGTCAAGTATACCCTTGACCCTGGCTACACCCACATCATTTCAAAACTACTAAACGACACCCAAAGAGAAACCAAAGTACTTCCTTTTGAACTTTACTTCATCACTAGAAAGAAATTCAAGTGTCTTGTGAATGGCTCTCCTACTGATCAGACACTGTAAAGTCTACACTACTTCTCCTGCCTCTAAACTCCAGTAATCTCCTTGTCAACACATCACTGTGCAGTATGTCTGCCTTCTCAACCATTCCTGCCTGCTCTGCCGCCCATCCACCATTCCATCCTTTTCCAGTATTTCCATCCTTCCCCTTCCTTCTTCCTTCCCCATCCTACCGATGCTTCGGTCGTTAAGTGTCAGCTCCTACCTCCTGAGCTTCTACCTTTTTGGCACTTCTTCTGAGCTCCTTCCTTCTGAGCTCCTACCTTTTTGGCCCTTCTGAGTTCCTTCCTTTTTGGCCCTTCTGAGCTCCTACCTTTTTGGCCCTTTTGAGCTCCTACCTTCTGAGCTCCTACCTTTTTGGCCCTTTTGAGCTCCTACCTTCTGAGCTCCTACCTTTTTGGCCCTTCTGAGCTCCTCACTCCAGCGGTCTCCTCCCGTGCCCGCCCGCCCGCGCCTTCCCGCCCGCGCCACCTTCTGCTGCGCCCTCCGGATCGTCTCCTCTCCTCGATTTTTTTTTCGAGTTTTTTTTACTTTACCCATATGGGTAGAAAAGAATTTTTTCAATGTTCCACTTCCTCAGATCAAGATCACCCTCCCCATCTCCCACCCTCACCTCCCCATCCACTTCCATCACCCAAATTTTTTTTTGAAGGTCCCCCTCCAAAGGTTCCCCTCCTAAGGTCCCCCTCCAAGGGGCCCCTTCCTAAGGTCCCCCTCCGAAGGTCCCTCTCCAAGGTGCCCCCTCCTAAGGTCCCCCTCCTAAGGTCCAGATTTACCCATTTTCAGTTTTACCTACTTTTTCCAAACTTTCAGCATAGTCTCCAACTCCTCGGATCAAGATCTCCCTCTCCATCTCCCACCATCCACTTCCATCTCCCTAAAATCCCTGCTCCATCTCCTTGGATCAAGATTTACCTCGATTTTCATGATTTTTTTTCAATGCTTCACTTCCTTGGATCAAGTTTAACTCCAAAATAAAATATACCATCAAATGGTGGACATAGACCACAAAGGGTATAAACAGAAAACTATCACTTGAGCACAAAAAACAGAGTTGCAATCACTTAAGTCATATCAAAACATAAACATAAGTCACATGAAGACAAAATTTTATACAAATTGTATGAACATTAGTGTTTCAGAATATATTTAAAACGATGTTTATGGTGACCTGCAGTACCAAATACTTACCATTAATGCTGGCCACGGAACGGGTGAGGTTTGAAGCCCATGGCGAGCAAGTCAAAAAACCCCAAGCCAGTGCGTAAACCACCTGTACCCTGGTTTGCGTGTATATGGTTTAGTGGTCTTGGTGGCTCGGGCTGGAAGGCGCCGGAGGAGACCGCTAGAGTGAGGAGCTCACTAGTGAGGAGCTCAGAAGGAAGGAGCTCAGAAGTCCACTACTCTAGTAGGACTCTTCAGGGAGTCTCAGGCCAGGTCATGGACCGGTCAGGCCAGGTCATGGACCAGTCAGGCCAGGTCATGGACCGGCCAGGTCAGGTCATGGACCAGTCAGGCCAGGTCATGGACCGGTCAGACCAGGTCATGGACCGGTCAGGCCAGGTCATGGACCGGTCAGGCCAGGTCATGGACCGGTCAGGCCAGGTCATGGACCGGTCAGGCCAGGTCATGGACCGGTCAGGCCAGGTCATGGACCGGTCAGGCCAGGTCATGGACCGGTCAGGCAAGGTCATGGACCGGTCAGGCCAGGTCATGGACCAGCCAGGTGAGGTCATGGACCAGTCAGGCCAGGTCATGGACCAGTCAGGCCAGGTCATGGACCAGTCAGGCCAGGTCATGGACTTGTCAGGTCAGGTCATGGACTGGGCCGTGGGGGCCTTGACCCCTGGAACACCCTCCAGGTAGATCCTCCAGGTGAATCCTCTAGGTAGATCCTCCAAGTAAACCCTCCAGATAGACACTCCAGGTAGACCCTCCAGATTGGTCTTCCAGGTAGACCTTACAGATTGATCCTTCAGGTTGACCCTCCAGGTAGATCCTCCAGATAGATTCTCCAGGTAGACTCTCTAGGTACACACTCCAGGTAGACGCTCCAGGTAGACCCTACAGGTAGATCCTCCAAGTAGACCCTCGAGGTAGATCCTCCAGGTAGACCCTCCAGGTAGATCCTCCAGGTAGACCCTCCAGGTAGATCCTCCAGGTAGACCCTCCAGGTAGACCTTACAGATTGATCCTTCAGATAACCTCTAATGGTAGATCTTCCAGATAGACCCTCTGAGTAGGCCCTCCAGGTAGACCCTCATGGTAGATCCTCCAGGTAAACCCTCCAGGTACATCCTCCAGGTAGATCCTCAAGGTAGACCCTCCAGGTACATCCTCCAGGTATACCCTCAAGGTAGATCCTCCAGGTATACCCTCAAGGTAGATCATCCAGGTAGACCCTCCAGGTACATCCTCCAGGTAGATCCTCAAGGTATACCCTCCAGATACATCCTCCAGGTACATCCTCCAGGTATACCCTCAAGGTAGATCCTCCAGGTATACCCTCAAGGTAGATCCTGCAGGTATACCCTCAAGGTAGATCCTCCAGGTATACCCTCAAGGTAGATCCTCCAGGTGGACCCTCCAGGTACATCCTCCAGGTAAATACTCAAGGTAGACCCTCCAGGTACATCCTCCAGGTAGATCCTCAAGGTAGAGCCTCCTGGTACAACCTCCAGGTAGATCCTCCAGGTAGACTAGCAACCCCTAACATGGGATCTCTTGTTGTACTACACTTGCAGTGTCTTTAGTTCAGTGTTGTCAGCAGGTGTTTAGTTCCCTGGTGGATCTTTAGTTCAGTGTTGTCAGCAGGTGTTTAGTTCCCTGGTGGATCTTTTGTTCAGTGTTGTCAGCAGGTGTTTAGTTCCCTGGTGGATCTTTTGTTCAGTGTTGTCAGCAGGTGTTTAGTTCCCTGGTGGATCTTTTGTTCAGTGTTGTCAGCAGGTGTTTAGTTCCCTGGTGGATCTTTTGTTCAGTGTTGTCAGCAGGTGTTTAGTTCCCTGGTGGATCTTTTGTTCAGTGTTGTTAGCAGGTGTTTAGTTCCCTGGAGGATCTTTTGTTCAGTGTTGTCAGCAGGTGTTTAGTTCCCTGGTGGATCACAGGTTAAGACTCCTTGATGTACAACATCCCAAACGTTTTAATAATTGTCAGCCTCTGCCTCCCCAGCATCACTAACATCATTATCTGTGTCTCATTATTCCATCTTCTCATCTGCTCTGAGATAACACATTACAACCATTGTAACTAATGACAGTCCATTTGTTGTCTCCTCCAGTAAACTGTGAGTCTCCAGTAAGACACAAGACAGTAGTCTTCAATGTTCAGTCAGAGACTGATGTCTGCCTCTGGTATAAGATGGTTGAGAAGTTCACTCAGGTGAATACCACATACGTAGTCAATTTATGGACAGCTGAACAATTACCTGTCATCAGGCGAAGTCATGTTTGGTCCAATACGGAGGAATATAGAAGTATTAATTCTTCTGACATATTGGTAAGTATTATTAATGAATATTTTAGATTAGGTAAAAAATTACTGTAGACTGTACACTAGAGGATAGTAAGGTGAGGAATGACTGTAGACTGTACACTAGAGGATGGGAATAATATGGCATGACTATATCCAAAACAATAAATAATAAATAATTTCAACATTTATGTCACTTCGATTATTATTCAACACAAATATTATAAGAATAATTTCGCCAGCATGAAATCTGAGATTAATCTTTAGAGAAGATAAGAGAGACATAAACACTCTCATCTCTCAGAATAATTTATCATAAAAACCCATTAAAAATAAGATATTTGAATCACGTAACTGTTGTTATTATTTTACATAAGTTATTCCTGGCCACAGACGGGGGCCACGGGGGCGTTGACCCCCGGAACTCTCTCCAGGTCTCCAGGTAATTCCTGGCAGTCTGTCAACTTGCTGAATTATGAAAGTGTATAATTTCCCAAGACTGCCATTCCCACGGTCTCCCTGGGATTTGGAAAATGGCAGACAAAATGCCTAGCTTCTCCCTACAAGCCCCGTGAGGGCGGAGAACGTGGCTAGGCCTGGGGACAGTTGGTCCCAGACGATGAAGGGGTACTTGTACCTCCTCCCATGGGAGACATAGGTCTCAGACACTCCCAAGACAGGGAGCCAAGGCCGGGTCACCATCTGGAAAAGACCCGGACCGGGAGAGTACCGGCGAATCTACAACAACAACAACAACAACCTAACTATCTTTAGTGTACACTGAAAAGTTACTAGCTTCTGGACTAAAACTCAAGGGATGATTCACTTAGCATTCTAGACTGCTACGTACCCTAGTTTGGACTCTAGGACGGCTCATAACCCATAGCTGAATTACCCCATGTTTCCCCAAATAATGATGGCCGCTTATTACTAAGGTGAAAACAAGTAATAATCTCCTAGTATAGAGACTGGAGTATCCACACTTCCTGGAATGTCTCTGTTTCTTTTCACTGGTTGCCAGCAGAGTATTTTGTTGAATAGATGCAAAGTTCATGTCCTATAACCTCACACAACACTGTCTCACACCACCCATTCTGGGTGGCTAACCCACGATGGGCGGCTAACCCTCTGGGTTCTTGGGGTCCAAAGACCCCAATGGAAATAAGTCACTTTGACTTTTTTGGGTTATCCAAGGTAATCTACACATATACTGCCATGTGCTATGTATGATAATTTATGTGATTTATGGTAGGATTGCTGGCGTCTCTCTTCTGTCTCAAACATGCTGTATTACAGGTGTATCTAGCTACTTCTAATTACACTTTGGTCACACTACACAGACATGCACATGCAAATATATACATACATACATCTAGGTTTTTCTTCTTTTTCTTAATAACTCTTGTTCTTCTTTATTTCCTCTATTGTCCATGGGGAAGTGGAAAAGAATCATTCCTCCGTAAGCCATGCGTGTCGTATGAGGCTACTAAAATGCCGGGAGCAAGGGGCTAGTAACCCCTTCTCCTGTATACATTACTAAAAAAGAGAAGAAAACCATGATAAAACTTGGATGCTTGAATGTGCGTGGATGTAGTGCAGATGATAAGAAAGAGATGATTGCTAATGTTATGAATGAAAAGAAGTTGGATGTCATAGCTCTAAGTGAAACAAAGCTGAAGGGGAGAGGTGAGAAGGTGGGATTAAGTTAGAGCTAAGGAAGGGGTAGCAATAATGTTGAAGGATCAGTTATGGAAGGAGAAGAGGGAATATAAATGTATAAATTTAAGGATTATGTGGATTAAAATAAGGGATGGATGTGAAAAGTGGGTTATAATAAGTGTGTATGCACCTGCAGAAGAGAGGAGTGTAGAGGAGAGAGAGAGAGATTTTGGGAGATGTTAAGTGTGTAGGAACTTTTGAATCAAGTGAGAGAGTAATTGTGGTAGGGGACCTAAATGCTAAAGTAGGAGAAAAATGTAGAGAGGGTGTGGTAGGTAAGTTTGGGGTGCCAGGTGTAAATGATAATGGGAGCCCTTTGATTTTGCTTTGTATAGAAAGGGGTTTAGTTATAGGTAATACATATTTTAAGAAAAAGATATGATGTAGGGCGTAATGACAGTAGTTTGTTGGACTACGTATTGGTAGATAAAAGACTGTTGAGTAGACTTCAGGATGTACATGCTTATAGAGGGGTCACAGATATATCAGATCACTTTTTAGTTGTAGCTACAGTGAGTGTAAAAGGTAGATGGGATACAAGGAAAATAGAAGCAGCATGTAAGAGGGAAGTGAAGGTTTATAAACTAAAAGAGGAGGCAGTTAGGGTAAGATATAAACAACTATTGGAGGATAGATGGGCTAGTGAGAGTGTAGGCAATGGGGTCGAAGATGTATGGGGCAGGTTTAAAAATGTAGTGTTAAGAGTGTTCAGCAGAAGTTTGTGGTTACAGGAAAGTGGGTACGGGAGGGAAGAAGAGCGATTGGTGGAATGATGATGTAAAGGAGATGTAAGGGAGAAAAAGTTAGCATATGAGAGGTTTTACAAAGTAGAAGTGATGCAAGGAGGGAGGAGTATATGGAAAGAAAAAAGAGATTAGATTTTGCCACCGAAGTGGCTAGTTTATAGTGCACCCCATATCCATCCTGTGGACGGTAGCGCAAGAGCATATGGATACACAAAAGGCCTAGGCACTAGGCCCCAAAGGTTAACAATTGTACATTTGGATTTATATCTACATTTCAATTATCTGTTACAAGCAAATTTAGGAAATTTGCTTAGTACAATTGGCATCTTATTTCATGAATAAGATATCTTGACATGTCACATAGGTTATTATACTGTCTCTCTCTATATTCCTCAATAAGTGCACAATTAAGCACATAGTGTTCAAGACAGTGACCATATGCCTGATCACAAAATTTGCATTTAGTTTGATCATCATCTGTGTCTCTCAAACTGCCAGAAGTACCTGTAGCCAAGCCTAAGCCTGGCCACTACATCATCAGTCAGTCTGTTCACATTGCAAGTTGCTCCACAAACATGCCCATCTATGCTCGCATTTTCATGAGCACAGATAGGCACGTTCATGGAAATTAGATTTGGATTTATATCTACAGTTCAATTATCTGTTACAAGCAAATTTAGGAAATTTGCTTAGTATAACTTGTATCCTACCTTCACTAATAAGATATCTTGACATGTCACATAGGTTATTATATTGTCTATCTCTATATTCCTCAATAAATGGACAATTCGGCACATAGTGTTCAAGACAGTGACCATATGCCTGATCACATAATTTGCATTTAGTTTGATCATCATCTGTGTGTCTCCCAAACTGCCAGAAGTACTTGTAGCTAAGCCTAAGCCTGGCCACTACAACATCAGTCAATCTGTTCACATTGCAAGTTGCTCCATAAACATACTTATCTACGTTCATGTTATCATAGTGGGTTATAGATCTACTCAGGCTTCTAACTGCATTCCTATAGCAATCATTTTCATTATTTATTTCTCTCCTAATATTATTCCTAATGCTAGACACAGATATACCAAAGTTATATTCTACATTCTCCTTCTGGGTGCTCTTCTTGGCTAACATATCAACTTTATCATGAAGGAGTAATCCAATGTGTGATGGAATCCATAGCAATTGTACATTAATTCCTTTGTCCCGGATTTTTGAGTATCTATACCTGGCTTCTCCAATGAGCATGCTGTTAGAGTCATTATATGAGTCAAGAGCCTTCAATGATGACATAGAATCCGTAATGATGATAGAGTCAAGCTCAGTGTCATAAGTTAGCCAGTTGTTAATTCTTATGCCTAGTTCAAAAAAATTATTATTGTTCTTAACTAGGGAGGTGGCAACCAGAGCAGATGCAGCCCTGCCAGAAGACTCCTGTTTAGATCCATCAGTGTATATAACTTGTGATAACTTATTACTACCAGCTAGGCGATAAATTTCTTCTTGAGCAGTTGCTTTAACAAGTGATTTAAGGAAGGGATTACTAGCAATGAGCTTCTTGGGAGGGACTTGCAGGTATGTGATATTAAATGAACACATCTTCCATGGAGGGGTGAAATGCTCTTGTTGCCTACAGTGATACAATTCATGCAGGTTGTAAAACTTAATGTAATTGCATGTTTTCACAATCCATTTAGATCTGTGAGTATTTACTTCTAGACATTTAGTAAGATTCATTGTGACAGTGTCTGGTTCATTTCTTAACATTCTAATACCAAGTACAGTGTTAATCTCAACAATCCTATCACTGATACTAGAAATACCAAGCTCCTTCCTCATATTAAGAGAGGTTAAGAGAATGGTGAAGCAATGTTAAAAGAGAGCAAATGAGAGAGTGGGTGATATGTTGTCAACAAATTTTGTTGAAAATAAGAAGTTTTGGAGTGAGATTCATAAGTTGAAGAAGCCTTGGGAACGAATGGATGTGACAGTTAAAAATACGAGAAGAGAGTTATTAAATGGAGAGTTAGAGATATCGGGAAGACGGAGGGAATATTCTGAGGAGTTGTTAAATGTTGATGAAGATAGGGAAGCTGTGATTTCGTGTATAGGGCAAGGAGGAATAACATCTTGTAGGAGTGTGGAAGAGCCAGTTGTGAGTGGGGGGGAAGTTCGTGAGGCAGTGGGTAGAATGAAAGGGGGTAAGACAGCTGAGATTGATGGGATAAAGGTAGAAATGTTAAAAGCAGGTGGGGATATAGTTTTGGAGTGGTTAGTGCTTTTATTTAATTAATGTATGGAAGAGGGTAAGGTACCTAGGGATTGGCAGAGATTATGCATAGTTCTTTTGTATAATGGCTAAGGGGACAAAAGAGAGTGAAAAAATTATGTACGAATACGTCTGTTGAGTATACCTCGTAAAGAGTATGGTAGAGTTATTATTGAAAGAATTAAGAGTAAGACGGAGAGCAGGATAGCAGATGAACAAGGAGGCCTTAGGAAAGGTAGGGGGTGTGTAGACCATGTGTTTGCAGTGAAACATATAGGCGAACAGTATTTTGATAAGGGTAAAGACGTTTTTGTGACATTTATGGATTTAGAAAAGGCGTATGACAGGGTGGATAGGGGAGCAATGTGGTAGATGTTGCAAATGGAGGTAGGTTACTGAAAGCAGTGAAGAGTTTTTACGAGGATAGTGAGGCTCAGGTTAGAGTGTGTAGGAGAGAGGGAGATTATTTCTCAGTAAAAGTAGGCCTTAGACAAGGATGTGTGATGTCACCATGGTTGTTCAATACATTTACAGATGGGGTTGTAACAGAAGTGAATGCGAGGGTCTTGGCAAGAGGTGTGGGGTTAGAAGACACAGAATCAAATACAAAGTGGGAGTTGTCACAGTTGCTTTTTGCTGATGATACTGTGCTTGTGGGAGATTTTGAAGAGAAGTTGCAGAGGTTGGTGCATGAATTTGGAAGGGTATGTAAAAGAAGAAAATTGAAAGTGAATATAGGAAAGAGTAAGGTGATGAGGATAAAAAATTAGGAAATGAAAGATTGGATATCGGATTGGAAGGAGAGAGTAAGGAGGAGGTGAATGTATTCAGATCTTTAGGAGTGGACGTGTCAGCAGATGGGTCTATGAAAGATGAGGTGAATCATAGAATTGAAGAGGGAAAAAAGGTTACTGGTGCACTTAGGAGTCTGTGGAGACAAAGAACTTTGTCTATGAAAGCAAAGAGGGGAATGTATGAGTGTGAAGCATGGGAGATGAATGTTGCAACAAGGAGAAGGCTGGAGGCAATGGAGATGTCATGTCTGAGGTCAATGTGTGGTGTGAATATAATGCAGAGAATCCACAGTTTGGAAATTAGGAGGAGGTGCGGGGTTACTAAAACTATTATCCAGAGGGCTGAGGAGGGGTTCTTGAGGTGGTTCGAACTTGTAGAGAAAATGAAACAAAACAGAATGACTTCGAGAGTGTATAAATCTGTAGTGAAAGAAAGGCGGGGTAGGGGTCGGCCTAGAAAAGGTTGGAGGGAGGGGGTAAAGGAGGTTTTGTTTGAGAGGGCCTTGGACTTCCAGCAAGCATGCGTGAGCATGTTAGGTAGGAGCGAATGGAGACAAATGGTTTTTAGGACTTGATGTGCTGTTGGAGTGTGAGCAAGGTAACATTTATGAAGGGATTCAGGGAAACCGGCAGGTCGGACTCAAGTCCTTGAGATGGAAAGTACAGTGTCTGCACTCTGAAGGAGGGGTGTTAATGTTGCAGTTTTGTAACTGTAGTGTTAGCGTGCCTCTGGCAAGACAGTGATGAAGTGAATGATACCTGGAGTATACCTGGAGAGAGTTCCAGGGGTCAATACCCCTGCGGCCCGGCCTGTTACCAGGCCTCATGTTGGATCAGAGCCTGATCAGCCTGTCCAGTGCCTGCTTGAAGACAGCCAGGGGTTTGTTGGTAATCCCCCTGATGTATGCTGGGAGGCAGTTGAACAGTCTTGGGCCCTTGACACTTATTGTGTTGTCTCTCAACGTGCTAGTGGCACCCCTGCTTTTCATTGGGGATGTTACATCGCCTGCCGAGTCTTTGCTTTCGTAGGAGTGACTCTCGTGTGCAAGTTTGGTACTAATCCCTCGAGAATTTTCCATGTGTATATAATAATGTATCTCTCCCGCCTGCGTTCTAGGGAGTACAGGTTTAGGAACTTCAATTGAGGTGGTTTATCGTAGTTATGCGTGCCGTGAAGGTTCTCTGCACATTTTCTAGGTCAGCAATTTCACCTGCCCTGAAAGGTGCAGTTAGTGAGCAGCAATATTCCAGTCTAGATAGAACAAGCGACCTGAAAAGTGTCAACATGGGCTTGGAATCCCTGGTTTTGAAGGTTCTCATTATCCATCCGGTCATTTTTCTAGCAGATATAATTGCTACGATGTTATGGTCCTTGAAGGTGAGTTCTTCTAATATGATCACTCCCAGGTCTTTGACATTAGTTTTTCGCTCTATTTGTTTTGTACTCCGATGAGATTTTAATTTCCTCACGTTTTCCATATCTGAGTAATTGAAATTTCTCATCATTGAACTTCATATTGTTTTCTGCAGCTCATTTAAAGATTTGGTTGATGTCTGCTTGGAGTCTTGCAATGTCTTCAACGGTGGACACTGTCATGCAGATTCGGGTGTTATCTGCAAAGGAGGACACTGCACTGTGGATTATATCCCTGTCTATGTCCGATATGAAGTTGAGGAACAGGATGGGAGCGAGTACTGTGCCTTGTGGAACAGAGCTTTTCACTGTAGCCGCCTCAGACTTGACTCTGTTGACTACTACTCTTTGTGTTCTACTTGTTAGGAAATTATACATCCATCTACCAACTTTTCCTGTTATTCCTTTATCACACATTTTGTGTGCTATTACATCATGGTCACACTTGTCAAAGGCTTCTGCAAAGTCTGTGTATATAACATCTGCATTCTGTTTGTCTTCTAGAGCATCCAGGACCTTGTCGTAGTGGTCCAGTAGTTGGGACAGACAGGAGCGACCTGCTCTAAATCCATGTTGCCCTGGGTTGTGTAATTGATGGGTATCTAGATGAGTGGCGATCTTGCTTCTTAGAACCCTTTCAAAGATTTTTATGATATGGGATGTTAGCGCTATTGGTCTGTAGTTCTTTGCTATTGCTTTACTGCCGATTTGTGGAGTGGGGTTATGTCTGTTGTTTTTAGTAACTGCTGGACGACCCCAGTGTCCATGCTCCCTCGCCATAGGATGTTAAAAGCACGTGATAGGGGCTTCTTGCAGTTCTTGATGAACACGGAGTTCCATGAGTCTGGGCCTGGAGCGGAGTGCATGGGCATGTCATTTATTGCCTTTTCGAAGTCATTTGGCGTCAGGGTAATGGTAGATAGGCATGCGTCTACCAAGTATTGATGGTGAAAGTTTTTTATTTTCGTGCCACCCTGCCTTGGTGGGAGACAGCGGATGTGTTAAAAAAATAATAAAATTTACGTGTACCTGTTTATGAATAAACTTACTAATCATGCGGAATGGAGAGCTCTCGTTCCCTCATTGCTGAATGAGTTGCCAGCGGTCTGCATGATGCTTGTATCCTCATTACCCAATATAACTTCCCAATATTAATAGTATAAAGCTACATTATTTATATTAATATTACCTAAATTATTTTTAATTAAGGCATGAATCTATCAATAGCATCACCAGTTAGTTTGATATCTTTATTATGCACCCCATACCCATCCTGTGGGCGGTAGTCAAAAGATTACAGAGGTACATAATGGGTCCAGGGACTGGACCTCAAAGTTTGATAGCTGAGCAAGTTACAAGGTAATGAACTCAGATGGTCACAATCATGACAAGTTACAAAGGTATTTGCAGATTACAGAGGTATATATAGGGTCCAGAGACTGGGCCCCAAAGTTTTGATAGCTGAACAAGGTACAATGGTAATTAATTCCTAGTTACAAGGTAATGAATCATGTAAGTAAATTTACTTACGTCTGTACATAGTTGCACTCATGAACAAATTATAAAGCAATGAGCAATCTATTAGTCTACACCCAGCCACAACTGTAATGAGTTATTGGTGCAAATTTTAATTGTTGGGTCACACACACACACATATACATATACACATACACACGCATACATGTATATACATACACACATACACATACACACATGTACATACACACACACACACACACGTGTCAATGCTTTATTTACAGGGAGCAAAGTCAGGGTATTTTTCCAGAATGGTCTGTAATATACCACTGTGGATAAAATACTTTGACATATCTTGAACATTTCTGAATGAGTAGTCTCTGAATTCATTAATTTTATCGCACTCCAGTACATAATGACGCAGGGTGTGACAATAATCCAACTGGCAAAGTTTACATCTTGTTTGGTCTACATCTGGTGGTGATTTAACCTGCCAAAGATACTTGTAACCCAGCCGGAGGCGGGCGGTAGTGACATCCAAGAGTCTGCTTATTTTGTTGGATGCACCATAGACATGTGGCTCCTCCTGCATGATAGAATGATGATAGATGGACTGACTGGTGTCAAACTCCCTGAGTCTTAAGTCAATAAAATTCAGTTGAAGTTCTTTTCGTATTATTGTTCTTAAACTGCTAACTGACAAGCCAAGATTGTAATCTATCCCCTCTTTGAAAGCATAAAACTTAGCCAATTTATCAGTTCTATCATGCATCTGAAGACCAATGTGAGATGGAATCCACAGCATGTGCACTCTGACTCTACTATCCAGAATCCTACCATACCTGTGCCTGGCTTCTGACACGAGCATGCTACAAGTTATACTTGATGAGTTGAGAGCATTTATGGATGACAGAGAATCAGTTACAATTAGAGAGTTAACCTTAGATACATGGACGCATTTGAGTGCAAGGAGTATGGCAAACAGTTCTGTCTGAAGGGTAGAGGCCCAGTTATTGATGCGTGCTCCAATTTCTTTAAGAGAGCCATCACTCTGTATGACAACAGCAGCACTACCAGCTGCACCAGTGGATTGGTGAACAGAACCATCAACGTAAATAATTTGTGAGAGAGTGTGCTGTTTGGCTAAATTATCAATACAGTTTAAGGCATCATGTTTGGCTTCAAGGCGAAGCTTTGGTTGTGATTTAAGAAGTAGTTTGGGGGGAAATGGAGGGATGGTAGTTTGGAATGGGGTAATATTCCATGGAGCGGAGAAGTGCCGCTGTTGCCTTACTTGCCACAGATCATGTATCTGATTCATGCGGAGGTCGGTTCCAGTTTTTCGATCCATCTGGAGGGATGTTCACCAGTGCTGAGGAAAGTTTGGAGGGCTTCTGTGCATGGGTTTGAATGGGCTTGCCTGAGCATATTAACCCCAATTAGGATATTTCTTTCAGTAACACGATCTCTGATGCTTGGAATATCAAGTTCTTTCTGCATATTTAAAATTTTGGCAGTACGAGGGCATCCTAAAATGATCCTCATTGCTTCGTTCTGCAGTTTTTCCAACCCTCCAAGCTTCCAGTCATGATTGTTGTGACTGGGCCACACACAGATTCATACACGTTTTCTCTGGTGCTGGACCAGAGAAAACGTCATGTTTTCCCTCCGCCCGGCATAACTCATTACAGTTGTGGCTGGGTGTAGACTAATAGATTGCTCATTGCTTTATAATTTGTTCATGAGTGCAAACATGTACAGACGTAAGTAAATTTACTTACATGATTCATTACCTTGTAACTAGTGAATTCATTACCATTGTACCTTGTTCAGCTATCAAAACTTTGGGGCCCAGTCTCTGGACCCTATATATACCTCTGTAATCTGCAAATACCTTTGTAACTTGTCATGATTGTGACCATCTGAGTTCATTACCTTTCTAACTTGCTCAGCTATCAAACTTTGAGGTCCAGTCCCTGGACCCATTATGTACCTCTGTAATCTTTTGACTACCGCCCACAGGATGGGTATGGGGTGCATAATAAAGATATCAAACTAACTAACCGGCTACCACACCTCCATAGCATATAAACATAGCATGTAAGTAAAGTAAAGTAAATTTATTTCATTGCAAATTGTACATTGATATTTGTAGTTACAATCATAAACTGAAGTGCAAGGAGAGCCACTGACATGCCATGGTGAAGTGCAAGGAGAGCCACTGACATGACATGGTGAAGTGCAGGAGAGCCACTGACATGCCATGGTGAAGTGCAAGGAGAGCCACTGACATGCCATGGTGAAGTGCAAGGAGAGCCACTGACATGCCATGGTGAAGTGCAAGGAGAGCCACTGACATGCCATGGTGAAGTGCAAGGAGAGCCACTGACATGCCATGGTGAAGTGCAAGGAGAGCCACTGACATGCCATGGTGAAGTGCAAGGAGAGCCACTGACATGCCATGGTGAAGTGCAAGGAGAGCCACTGACATGCCATGGTGAAGTGCAAGGAGAGCCACTGACATGGCATGGTGAAGTGCAAGGAGAGCCACTGACATGCCATGGTGAAGTGCAAGGAGAGCCACTGACATGCCATGGTGAAGTGCACGGAGAGCCACTGATATGCCATGGTGAAGTGCAAGGAGAGCCACTGACATGCCATGGTGAAGTGCAAGGAGAGCCACTGACATGCCATGGTGAAGTGCAAGGAGAGCCACTGACATGGCAGGGTGAAGTGCAAGGAGAGCCACTGACATGGCATGGTGAAGTGCAAGGAGAGCCACTGACATGCCATGGTGAAGTGCAAGGAGAGCCACTGACATGCCATGGTGAAGTGCAAGGAGAGCCACTGACATGGCATGGTGAAGTGCAAGGAGAGCCACTGACATGCCATGGTGAAGTGCAAGGAGAGCCACTGACATGCCATGGTGAAGTGCAAGGAGAGCCACTGACATGCCATGGTGAAGTGCAAGGAGAGCCACTGACATGCCATGGTGAAGTGCAAGGAGAGCCACTGACATGCCATGGTGAAGTGCAAGGAGAGCCACTGACATGCCATGGTGAAGTGCAAGGAGAGCCACTGATATGCCATGGTGAAGTGCAAGGAGAGCCACTGACATGCCATGGTGAAGTGCAAGGAGAGCCACTGACATGCCATGGTGAAGTGCAAGGAGAGCCACTGACATGGCATGGTGAAGTGAAGGAGCCACTGACATGGCATGGTGAAGTGCAAGGAGAGCCACTGACATGCCATGGTGAAGTGCAAGGAGAGCCACTGACATGCCATGGTGAAGTGCAAGGAGAGCCACTGACATGGCATGGTGAAGTGCTGGGAGAGCCACTGACATGCCATGGTGAAGTGCAAGGAGAGCCACTGACATGCCATGGTGAAGTGCAAGGAGAGCCACTGACATGCCATGGTGAAGTGCAAGGAGAGCCACTGACATGGCATGGTGAAGTGCAAGGAGAGCCACTGACATGCCATGGTGAAGTGCAAGGAGAGCCACTGACATGCCATGGTGAAGTGCAAGGAGAGCCACTGACATGCCATGGTGAAGTGCAAGGAGAGCCACTGACATGCCATGGTGAAGTGCAAGGAGAGCCACTGACATGCCATGGTGAAGTGCAAGGAGAGCCACTGACATGGCATGGTGAAGTGCAAGGAGAGCCACTGACATGCCATGGTGAAGTGCAAGGAGAGCCACTGACATGCCATGGCATTAGGGGCAGCTTAATCTAATGACTTATAGACTACGTACACAATATTAGAGAAATTGATTGAGATTTTTCTAGTTATATAATTGATTTCAAATTACAATATGATGATATTACACTGTGAAGATTACAATATGTTGATATACATTGTAACAAGTGTTTACCTGGAGAGAATTCCAGGGGTCAACGCCCCTGCGGCCCGGTCTCTGACCAGGCCTCATGTTGGACCAAAGCCTGATCAACCAGGCTGTTACTGCTGGCCGCACGCAGTCAAACGTACGAACCACAGCCTGGCTGGTCAGGTACCGACTTTAGGTGCCTGTCCAGTGCCTGCTGAAGACAGCCAGGGTTTGTTGGTAATCTCCTGATGTATGCTGGGAGGCAGTTGAACAATCTTGGGCCCCTGACACTTATTGTGTTGTCTCTCAACGTGCTAGTGGCACCCCTGCTCTTCATTGGGGGGATGTTACATCGCCTGCCGAGTCTTTTGCTTTCGTAGGGAGTGACTCTCGTGTTTAGGAGGATGGTAATATAAAATTGAGATTATATTAAGGAAAATAACATTGAGCATTTTTGAAAGTAATTTATAATATGAGTATTTTGTTTAGGGTGAGTAGGTTTTTTTTGAGAAGAGTCTTAAATTGATTTTCAGACAAGGTTATCTTAGTATTGACTGGTAATGAATTCCAGATTCTGAGGCCCTTTATGTGCATAGAATTTTTACATAGGTAAGTAAGTTTATTCAGGTATACACAAATACAGTTACATAGATTATCATACATAGCAGCATATGTGTAGAAAACCTAGGATAACCCAAAAAAGTCAGTGACTTATTTCCATTGGGGTCCATTTAATACCTTAATATTATACACTGTAGTAGATACTAGTTATTATACTATAATTAAAAGGAATATTTTAAAAAGAGTTATTTACTTGTACATGTATGTTCGCTAAAAAAAATAAAAATCATTCTCCTCCCTTTCTGTCGCTACATTCATTAGGTACCTTTTGGTTCTCTTCTTGAACTGGCTCATGCTATGACTGGCTTTGACATGTGCAGGCAGTCTGTTCCATTCCTTTATTGCTGTACAATAAAAGGTGTTTGAAGCCTGGCCACTGACTGTGGGTACTACAAAGTTGTGCTCTCTCCCCCTAGTACTATGACTGCTCTCTCCCCCTAGTACTATGACTGCTCTCTCCCCCTAGTACTATGACTGCTTTGGTTCCCAACCTTGACAAAATTGGCAGCAAGATATTCTGGACACTGTTTGTGAGCAATTTTATAAACTTTATTCAACTTAAGTTGTTTTACTCTGTCTTCAATATTAAGCATATCCAATTGTTGTAATTCATCCTGGCCTACATGTGCTCTTGGGCCCAGGTCCAGGATGAATCTTACCATTTTGTTCTGGGTGATTTGCAGCCTACTGAGGCTCCTGCGAGCCTCAGTAGGTAGACACTGTGCTTGTCTGTAGAGGAACTTCAGTCTGGCATTCGCTTTCTTTACTACACTGTTCCCTATCATTCTCCTGACATGCATGGGTCAAAGGGATTCCCAGATATTTTACTGAGGAAACTGAGGTGATGGATTCCCCATTACACCGGATATTAAAATTATTTACCCTGCTCAGTTTATATTTCGTGCCAAAGAGTATGGCTTCTGTTTTCCCTGAGGTGTAACGATAGTGTTGTCTACTAACCATTTTTTGAGTCTCAGTTCCAGTTTAATACATTAGCTATATCTTGTGGGTCTTTACCTGACACTAACAGAGCACTGTCATCCGCATACAAGTAGGGCATTTGCTGACTTGACACTGATGGGCATGTCATTTACATAACACAGAATTTTAATAAGGGACCCAGAATCTCACCTTAAGGACTCCACATGCCTTCGAAAAGCAGATGGTTAACTGGGTCAGTTTTTGTTGATTTTGCAATTGTCTTCTCTATTGCTAAGATAGGACTTTAAAAAATGTCTAAAAGGCGGAACCTATGCCGATAGTTTGAAGTTTCACACAATACATTGTGGTTGACAGTATCGAAGGCCTTTTGCAAGCAAATACTTAATTCCTATGAGGTTCCCTATCGACATTTCAGTCACAACTGTGTAGCATATTTACCAGTGTTTCTTTATTGTAGTTTCTAGTTGACCTAATTTGTATTATCCTGTGTAGGCCTATCCGTTCCCTAGTAATTTTCCTGGTACAGTAAATGATGAAATGATCACTAAGACCTGTGGTAATGACCCCTGACTGACTAATGTTCTCAGGGCGGTTACAATGTATGTGGTCAATTAGGTGGCTGAGAACTGTGTGATACGGGTTGGTGTATTAATTAGTTGCATGTAACTATTTAAATCCAGAATTTGCTTATACCTTTTACCTTATACCTATGTCAGAGGATCTCACCTTCAAGGACCATAACAAGTAGCAATCGCATCTGCTCGAAAATGACAGGATGGATAATGAGAACCTTCAAAACCAGGGATGCCAAGCCCATGCTGACACTTTTACAGATCGCTTGTTCTATCTAGGCTGGAATATTTGCAACTAACTGCACCTTTCAAGGCAGGTGAAATTGCTGACCTTGAAAATGTGCAGAGAACCTTCACCGCACGCATAAGTGATAAACCACCTCAACTACTGTTAACGCTTGAAGTTCCTAAACCTGTACTCCCTAGAACGCAGGCGGGAGAGATACATTATTATATACACATGGAAAATTCTCGAGGGCTTAGTACCAAACTTGCACACGAGAGTCACTCCCTACGAAAGCAAAAGACTCGGCAGACGATGTAACATCCCCCCAATGAAGAGCAGGGGTGCCACTAGCACGTTGAGGGACAACACAATAAGTGTCAGGGCCCAAGATTGTTTAACTGCCTCCCAGCATACATCAGGGATTACCAACAAATCCCTGGCTGTCTTCAGCAGGCACTGGACAGGCACCTAAAGTCGGTACCTGACCAGCCAGGCTGTGGTTCGTACGTTGGACTGCGTGCGGCCAGCAGTAACAGCCTGGTTGATCAGGCTCTGGTCCAACAGGAGGCCTGGTCACGGACCGGGCCGCGGGGGCGTTGACCCCTGGAATTCTCTCCAGGTAGACTCCAGGTAGACATAGCCCGTTATTTTGCTGTTGAAAACAGATGTTGAAGTCTCCCAGTATTACTGTCTCCACATTGTTATCAAGACCGGACAAGACTCGAAAAGTCCTCTAAGAACTGGTCATGGGTGGGAGGGCGATAACTAGTTCCTACTAAGATGGGTTTGGTCTTGGGAAGCAACACTTCAAACCATAGAATCTCCAGTTTATTGTTATTTAAATCAGGTCTTTGATTATAGGCTAAGTCATTCCTTATGTAGGCACATACCCCACCACCTTTACTATTCCTATCTAAGCGTTTTATATTGTAACCTTCTATTTTGACCTCTTCGTCAGTCACCGTATCATCCAACCAGGATTCCGAGATGGATATAACTGCCGCTCTAGTTCTGTTAGCTAGAATCCTAATCTCTTCCAGTTTTGGAAGAAGTGATCTTGCGTTGACATGAATAAAGTGAAGGCCTGTTTTCCTAAGACAATCATAATCATCAATAAATGGCAAGGGGTCATTAGCATTAAAAAAAAGTAAATCAATGTTATCATTGCTAAAGGGTAACTGTGCCAAAGTGCAGTTGTTACAAACAAAATGAAATCTGGCACCATTACCATAATGAAACACACATCCATTATGCACCCACCCCTTACACTTTTTACATACGGGCCGCGCTGTATAACCCTTGTGGTTTAGCGCTTCTTTTGATTATAATAATAATTTTTACATACGGTAAGTTTACTGTTCTTCTTTCATACACTAGTACAGTGTATACATATGTCTGGTGGTGTCTGAGATATTAAAAATGGTTCTATTTGTGCATTACGTATGGAGTTAAGGTTATCATTCCTAGCTACTAGACCGTCATTATCACCATGTTTTATCTGTCTGTTTTGCACCTGTAACTTGTTTCTTATATAATTTTGAAGAAAATATCATAGATTAATGAAAATGTCCATATTAACGTAAAATAAGATGTTTAATTTGCCCAAGAGTGATTATTATTACGTATGGCATCAAGACTAGAGGGACACTCTTAGTGATTTGAATGTGTACCTGCACGCCAGCACAGTGTGTAACTATATTTAGGTACAGGTACTCATAAGCATATTAGAGTACAAATAAAATATGCAATAACCTTAAAACACTTGAAATTTTGGAAAGTTTCCAGACATATTAGAGACATGTGCTCATGGAGAATGTAAACGAACCGGGTGGGGTGCGCCGTATTAGAAAGACGGGTTGCCGTATAGAGAGTTTTGGTCATAATTTGAAATCGCCGTATTCACCGAAATTCACGAATGGCGAAACCATTTTCCCCATAAGAAATAATGTAAATCCAATTAATCCGTTCCAGACACCCAAAAGTACTAAAAAAAATTTTTTTTTTTGCTTACATATAAATTTACATACAGAAAACAATGATACATCAAGTATAAAACAATAATAACATGACACTTATCTTTATTGAAGACTGTTCTTGGTGTATGGAAGACAGGAGGAGGGGAGAGGATGGAGAATTTCCTAGTTTTTGGAAGGGGAATCCCCTTCCATAAAGACTTCAGGTAACAAGTCTTTTCTGGGGTTACTTCCTTTCTTTGTTTTTTAATGCCAATAGGACCAGCTGGAGAGTCACAGGACCCCTGTCGCTCAAAAAATTGTTCCAGAGTGCTCTGTGTTTAGTGTCTCTTTTAAATTTTCCAAAAATGGGACAAGGCATTGTCATTGAACATGTCGCAGACACGGCCTACAATAGCTTTGTTAGGGTGATGTTCCTCCGTGAACGTTTGCACCTCACTCCACTTTGAACAAATGTCCTTAATCTTTGAAGAAGGCACCTTCCGTCTCTCTTCCTCCTCCTGTGAAGCAATTTCCTCAGCTGTGGTCTGTTGCTGTTGCAGTTGAAGGTCTTGCAGCTCTTCAGTGGTTAGCTCTTCACTGTGGTCCTCCACCAATTCTTCCACATCCTTGCCACTCACATCCAACCCCATGGAATTCCCCAATGCCACAATTGATTGCACAACTGGCATAGGGTCGACAGGGTCAGCCTCAAACTTTTCAAAATCTTTGTCGAGGACACAATCTGACCACGATTTTCTCCATGCAGAGTTGAAAGTCCTGGAAGTCACTCCCTCCCAAGCCTTACCTATAAGGTTTAATCAATGGAGGATAATGAAGTGATCTTTCCAGAACTCTTTAGGGTCAATTGAGTGTCTGAGGTTATGTCAAAGCACCTTTGAAATATTGCTTAGGTGTAGAGTTTTTTGAAGTTTGAAATGATCTGCTGGTGCATGGGCTGGATGAGAGGAGTGGTATTAGGGGGCAAGAACTTCACTTTGATGAAACTACTAAACTCCTCCATCATTTGGTCATCCAAGTCTGGAGGATGAGCAGGAGCATTGTCCATTACCAGGAGGCACTTGAGTGGCAATTTCTTTTCAAGGAGGTATTTCTTCACACTGGGGCCAAACACTCCATTAAACCAATCAAAGAAAATGCCCCTCGTGACCCATGCCTTACTGTTAGCCTTCCACATCACACACAAATTAGCCTTAGCAACACTGTTTTTCTTGAACATTCTGGGATTTTCAGAGTGATACACCAGTAAAGGCTTCACTTTGAAATCCCCACTAGTGTTAGCACAGAACAAAAGAGTTAGCCTGTCTTTCATAGGCTTGTGTCCTGGCAGTGCCTTTTCTCCTCCGTGATGTAGGTCCTCTTGGCATTTTCTTCCAAAAGAGGCCTGTTTCATCACAATTGAACACTTCAGCCTCTACATAGTAAATTCCTGAACGAATTTTTCCGCCGCACATTTGCCAGAAGTTGCAGCCTCGCCATGCCGGAGGGTTAGCCACCCAGGATAACCCAAGAAAGTCAGTGCGTCATCGAGGACTGTCTGTCTTATTTCCATTGGGGTCCTTAATCTTGTCCCCAGGATGCGACCCACACCAGTCGACTAACAACCCAGGTACCTATTTGCTGCTAGGTGAACATGACAACAGGTGTAAGGAAACATATCGAAATGTTTCCACCCGCCGGAATCGAACCCGGCCCTCCGTGTGTGAAGCGAGAGCTTTAGCCATCAGGCCACCGGCGTTCCATACCACCGCTGAATCCCGAGGCAAACCACGAAACGCGAAGATATATTTCATGAAAAAAGTTCCCCAAAGTCGAATTTCATGACGTGCCGAATAGGTAAAATTGGTCGCATAGCAAAAACTCGTTTAAAATTAAGTCCTTTCTAAAATTTTGTCTTATATGTTTAAATATATATTTTTTTCACTTATGTTAATGAAAAAAATAATAATTTTATTCCAAATGAACCTTAGAAAACTTACCTAACCTTATTATAACAAGCACAATTTAATATAGCCTGCTTCTTTTGATTACAATAATTTAATAATAAACAAAACAAACACAATGAAATATACTTTACCATGAGGTTCAGAATGATTTTTGTGAAATTATTGCATACACAAATTTTCACTTGTCTTATTCGGCAAGAAGAGCGTTGCTATTTAAGCCAAAATCGCCAGTTTTACCTATTCGGCACAACGTAAATATTAAACGAAGTATTAAGAGTGCAGAAATTACACGATAGTGAGAGGTAACAAAGAATGGAGGATGGATTGTTGAAGTTATTTGTCTGTTTATAAAGGAAGGAACATGAAGGATGGCAAACAGTGTGTTAATCCGGGCTGGAGGGAAGGATGTATTGGGTTTATCCCAAGATGGATTGGAGGGATGGGGAAGAGGTTTAATGGTTTAGACTGACTTAACCATCCACCAGTGGCGTGTGAGCATGTTATATAGGAGTGGAGACAAGTAGGATTTGGCTTGCTGTTGGAGTGCGAGCAAGCTAACATTTATGTAGAGATTCATGAAAAATAATACTGGGAGTGTAGTAGACTGCCTGTCTATACACTACATGAAGGTAGAGATATTGTACTGAGGGTGTAGTAGACCACCTGTCTACACTCTGCATGAAGGGTGGAGATAATGTTGTACTGGGAGTGTAGTAGAGTGCCTGTCTACACTCTACATGAAGGGTGGAGATACTGCTGTTCAGAGGGTCAACTGGGTTGACCCTGGGTTGAGCTGAGGTACTGAGTGTGCCACTTACCATAATATTCAACACATCCCTTGAAAATGGGCAGTTACCTGAGGTATGGAAGAAGGCCAACGTAGTTCCCATCTTTAAAAAAGGAGACAGAAAAGAGGCACTAAACTATAGACCGGTGTCACTTACATGTATAGTGTGCAAAGTCCTGGAGAAAATCATCAGGAAAAGAATGGTGGAGCACCTCGAGCTGAACAGGATAATAAACACCAGACAGCACGGATTCCGGGAAGGCAAATCCTGTGTAACAAACCTCCTAGAGTTCTATGATAAAGTAACAGAGGTAAGGCAAGAGAGAAGGTGGGTTGATTGCATTTTCCTGGACTGCAGGAAGGCCTTCGACACAGTTCCTCACATGAGATTAGTAAAGAAGTTGGAAGAACAAGCATGTATAACAGGAAGGGCACTGGAATGGATCAGGGAATACCTCACAGGGAGGCAACAACGGGTCATGGTGCGTGATGAGGTATCACAGTGGGCGCCTGTGTCGAGCGGCGTACCGCAGGGGTCAGTCCTAGGACCAGTGTTATTCTTGGTATATGTAAATGACATGACGGATGGGATAGACTCAGAAGTGTCTCTGTTCGCAGATGATGTGAAATTAATGAGGAGAATCACATCGGAGGAGGACTAAGCAGGACTTCAAACAGACCTGGACAAGCTTGACATCTGGTCTAGCAACTGGCTTCTCGAATTCAATCCCTCAAAATGCAAAGTCATGAAGATTGGAGAAGGGCAAAGAAGACCGCTGACAGAGTACAGGCTAGGCGGACAAAGGCTACAAACCTCGGCAAGGAGAAAGACCTTGGGGTGAGTATAATGCCAAGCACGTCTCCGGAGGCACACATCAACCAGATAACTGCGGCAGCATATGGGCGACTGGCAAACCTAAGATTAGCGTTCCGTTACCTTAACAAGGAATCGTTCAAGACACTGTACACCGTGTACGTCAGGCCCATACAGAATATGCAGCACCAGTCTGGAACCCACACCTGGTCAAGCACGTAAAGAAACTAGAGAAATTGCAAAGGTTTGCGACAAGGTTAGTTCCACAACTCAGGGGTCTGTCTTATGAAGAAAGGTTGAGGGAAATAGGACTAACAACACTGGAGGAAAGAAGGGTCAGAGGAGACATGATAACGACATACAAAATACTGCGGGGAATCGACAAGGTAGACAGTGACAGGATGTTCCAGAGAGGGAACACAGAAACAAGGGGACACAACTGGAAGCTGAAGACTCAGATGAGTCAAAGGGATGTTAGGAAGCATTTCTTCAGCCACAGAGTAGTCAGGAAGTGGAATAGTCTAGAGAAAGATATAGTGGAGGCAGGAACCATACACAGTTTTAAGACGAGGTATGATAAAGCTCATGGAGCAGGGAGAGCAGAGACCCAGTAGCGGACAGCGAAGAGGCGGGGCTAGGAGCTGAGTCTCGACCCCTGCAACCACAATTAGGTGAGTACACATAAGAACATAAGAAAGAAAGTACATTGCATGCATCAGGTCTACTGATGCATGCTTAGCCCCTATGACGGTACTCGGGAGTTTGTTCCACTCATCCACAACTCTATTACCAAACCAGTGCTTTCCTATATCCTTCCTGAATCCGAACTTTTTCAACTTACAACCAGTTGCTAAATAAATAATGGTAAATGTCTCTCATATTTTGGGTCACTCTACATAGGTGAGAAACTCACATTGAGGGAAAAAATCTTTAAATACATCAGTGTACGTCAGGATGACTTTCAATGTCACCAAATTAGAATTATTCTCTTAGTAACCCGGGCAGCACGTCATTTTAATGTTTATAATATTTTTTTAACAAAAAGTACACGAATTTGTTAATATAAATATATTTCACAGGCAGAACTGCAGAAAATCTCACCAGGAATCAGACGGATCGACAGTGTGAGGATCAGTGGCAACGCCACTATGGAATGGATCAAATGCAACAATTGTCAAAGTTTTCGTAAGTCAACTTAAATTATTCCCTGACAAAGATCTTTAATAAGTCTGGTATAAGATTTATATCATTATATTGTAGATCAATGTTTGTGGTATACTACTCCAGGTATACTTCTCCAGGTATGCTACTCCAGGTATGCTACTCCAGGTATACTACTCCAGGTATACTACTCCAGGTATACTATTCCAGGTATACTACTCCAGGTATATTACTCCAGGTATACTACTCCAGTTATACTACTCCAAGTATACTAGACACCAGATTTGTCTTAACAATATTAACACCAAACTCTGTCGACTAACACCCAGGTACCTACTCACTGCTAGGTGAACAGGGATAGTAGTTGAAAGGTGACTAACACCCAGGTACCTACTTACTGCTAGGTGAACAGTGGCAGCAGGTGTCTTAAGGAAACACGCCCCTGTATTTCCACCCGTTCCGGGGTTCGAACCACGGACCTCAGTGGGTGAGCTGAGTGCTCTACCAACCCAACTATGAGACTTTTACACATTCTTCTGCTTCATATAAATTACAATTAATGTCATGCTATCTAATAAACTGTATAATTCACTAATTTATAAGCATCTGATTTCCTGATTTTTTATTTTTTATTTTTACAAACGTCTGTAAAGTTTTTGCCTAAATGTTACTACATAATGCTATGAGTATTTACGGATTTAATTGGTTAAGTTTATTAATTTGTTATTTTTACCTGCAATAATCCAACTGCCGTCACCAACATAGCAAGCGTCAACTGTAGCACCAGTAATAACACAGCAACAGTCAACTGTAGCGCCACTAACAACACAGCAACAGTGATGTTGTTTGTGGCTTTGGTGTTGTGGATGGTGACACTAGCAGTGAGCATAGTGTACATACACCATCTCAAGAAGAAGTCATCTCACAGTACGTAACCTGATCTTCAACAGTTACATTACTAACAAATATCTAGAGTGTTCAAGTCTGATATTTTATTTCTTGTCTCTTACAAGCACCTTGTTAGTCTAGGTAAGTAGACGAATGGTTCAGAGAACCGAAAAGTTATTAATTAGACAAATATGCAACACTTGTGTTGCATATGTGTCTAATTTATAACTTGTCGGTTCTCTGAACCATTCATCTACATCCTGTCTGACACAGCAACATCTTGGGATCTTAATACAAACGAATTCTTCAACACTTGTCCAACCTTTGGACGAAGACCTACTTCGACTAGTGGATGGTACTACTATGACCCCGCCTCCTGCTGCTTCGTCTCACCTGACTACAGTATATAAGCAACCTCTACGGCCCTGTGCTGTACTTCCTACAAGATTGATGGACTGAACACATCGACTCCAGGCCGAGAGACTGATTACCTCAAACTCCTCCTCTCCTTATACCTTTCTACTTTGTATTGGACTGATGAAGTCACTGTGTGGCGAAACGTTTCCTCAATAAAGATACCCAAGTGTTGCATATGTGTCTAATTTATAATTAGTCTAGGTAAGGTTTGTCAGGAGACAGGACAAGTGTTTCCTGACGCTGGTCTTTTAGGGTTATCCTAGGTTCTCTACACATATGCTGCTATGTATGATTATCTATCTAAATGTATTTGTGTATACCTGAATAAACTTACTTGTCAGGAAACAAGACATGATTTCTTACAACGCGCCACGTAAAAAAAACGTAACCGCGAGAAATTTTTTTTTTTCATTTTTCATCTATTTTTCTTTCTAATACATTAAATTTACCACTCAACATCATTACAGTGTGGGATGCGTCATAACAGAGGTGGGAGGAGTCAAGTGTGTGGTTGGTAGCAGTGAGAGACAGAGGTGGGAGGAGTCAAGTGTGTGGTTGGTAGCAGTGAGAGACAGAGGTGGGAGGAGTCAAGTGTGTGGTTGGTAGCAGTGAGAGACAGAGATGGGAGGAGTCAAGTGTGTGGTTGGTAGCAGGGAGAGACAGAGGTGGGAGGAGTCAAGTGTGTGGTTGGTAGCAGTGAGAGACAGAAATGGGAGGAGTCAAGTGTGTGGTTGGTAGCAGTGAGAGGACAGGGTGGGAGG
>WNWK01020360.1:0-35995 GCA_009830355.1 Cherax destructor | reverse complement strand
TGAACACTTCTTAAAAAAAAAATGAAAAAAATTTTGAAAAAAAAAAAAATTGCGCCGGAGACAGGTGTTACCCCCCTTAACCCTTTGATTTTCGACGATTTTTACGCTTACGAGCCAATGTTTCCGTTTTAAACGCCAAATTTAGCGGCCCAAATCACGGGAAAAAAGGGGGGCCCCACTGGGGAAGGGGTTTTTGGGGGCAGTTATAAAAAACCTGCAGAAGCAGTACATAATGAAAAAAAAAAAATGACCGTTTTTTTAAAAAACGCCGTTTTTGAGGTGTTTTTTGATAGTATTTATGGTTGTTTTCCCTTTTTCATGGTCTCATTTGATAGAAGGGGAAACATATTACAGGATTAGAGATGTTTTTGATTAGTTTCATAGTAAAGATCTTAAATTGAGCCAAAGTAAGCAAATTTCCATTTTTGCCAATGTTCAAAGTAAACAAATCACACCATCTCCAATACACATCAACTGGTGAGTCTAATATTTTTTCAAAAGTGCACAGATATTATTTATACATTTTTTACAATAATGCAATAGTCTGATAACATAAATCTTCTATTTTTTGTATAATAAAAATCAAAATAAAGCAAGAGTAATGTAAGAGGGCCTAAAGACATGACTAATGAACAGATAACATCTTATTTTAGTGCTAGATGTCTCATTGTTTATTCTGGACCCTATTTTGAAATTGACATCTTTTTTATTTTGCATGAAATTGGCAAAAATTTGCCATTTTCTGACCACTTATTGGTAGTTGAAATCGAAATTGTGATTTCTTGTACTCAATCGATAGAACAAATGGAGTTCTAAAGAAATAGCTATGAGTTTGGTTGATGTCCCAATGGAATTGGCCTAAAAAGGCTCAAAGTCGGCAAATCGCCGATGGATATATCCTGAACGCTAACTTTGCGAGACCCGATTCCGTAAAGTTTAATCATTCATACTTTTGGTGTCATTACAATCGGAAAAGATTCTCTATCATTTCATAAGAAAAAATAATTTATTTTTTTCCAAAATTTTCCGACATAGAATGACAGTTTCAGAATGGGGCCTCCGACAGTCAAAGGGTTAAGGATGCTGGGTGTTAGCCAGTATATGGGTTATTTATGTGATCTTACTGACAATCTTTTGTCAGTGATGACTCTAGGTCCCTCCTCTGTCTGATGAAACTTGTTCTCAATGTCCAAAATTTCCAGAAAAATTGTTTTTTCTAAAATAGTAGATAATATTTTTCTGAAGGTAATGACACAAAGTATGAATTTGATGGAAACTCAAGGAATTATGCAGCACAAAGTTAGCAGTCTCTGTGCAATTTACGCACAGCAATTTTTGAGTCTTATTTTAGGCCAATTCCATTCTTTGCTGACAAATTGTTAGCTATTTCAATAGTATGCCTTCCATTGTATCGACTGAGCACAAGAAACCATCCATTCAACTATTTTAATTACTCTATAAACTGATCAGGATAGTAATTTGGTCAATTTAACATGAAATTAAAAAAACCAATTTAAAATAGAGTCCAGAATAAATAATGTAGACATTCCTGGCACCTAAAATAACATTTCCTCTCTTCATTAGTCACATCCCAGGCCTCTTCTATATTACACTTTACTTTTCATTTTGAATTCTTATTCACACAAAAGTAGAAGATTTACTCTCTTTCTCAGATAATAAATATAACCAGGAAAGATTGTTCATACAAATACAAAATATACAAATAATTTTTTTTTTTTTTTGCAGTATACAGGTAATGTAACTTACATGTAATAAAATATTGTTAGGCACAAAAGAAAGTCATTAGCATAGGCATTTCATGGTTTACAGTGGCCCAATAACTGAGTAAGACTTACTAAAACCCATAAAACAGACTGGACATTGTAGGAAGGCCTTATTCATCCTCGGTAATATTAGGAAAAATTGATTTTTCTGCTGCTTTGAGTTTAAATTCAAGCTAATTCCAGTCCTGACACCATTTATCAAATGATACCAAGAAACAGTAAGTAAAACTATAAAAACCATCCAAGATAACACCTCAAAATTGCTATTTTAAACCATACACATGATCAAAGTTTTGTTTTTCCCAATCATGCACTGAGTGAGGCAGGATTTTCTTTTTATTCTGTGCATACTTGTCACACGTAGCAAGGCTAAAATTTACCGCTCACAGCTTATCTGAGTGAGCTGAGCTTTGACTTAGAATTACGTCAGGGAACCCCAGGTTCAATGACATAATTCTACATGATGGAATGGGAAAGAGCTCATAGATTTTGGATTTAACCCTTTGAGGGTCGAGAGGCCCTCTCCCAAACTTGTTCTCAGGGTCGAAAAATTTTCTGAAAAAAAAAATCAATTATTTTTTCTTATGAAATGATAGAGAATCTTTTTCCGATCATAACGCCACCAAAATTATGAAATGTGATCGAAAACTAACAGAGTTATGCTCTCGCGAAGTTAGCGGTATCGATGACATTTACGCATCAGCGATTTCGCCCACTTTGAGCCCTATTTTCGACAAATTCCAATGTTTTAGTCTACTAAAATTATAGCTATTTCGCTAGAGTTCCATTTGTTCTATCAATTCAGTATAAGAAATCACCAATTTACCGATTTCAACTACCCAATAAGGTGGTCAGAAATTGGCAATTTAGCCAATTTCACACAAATTTCAAAAGATGCCAATTTCAAAATAGGGTCCAGAATAAACGAGACAGACATTCCTGGCACTCAAATAGCATTTTATCTGTTCATTAGTCATGTCTCCAGGCCCCTCTTGCTTTCCATTTTGAATTTTTATTCTCACAAAAAATAGAAGATTTACTGTTATGTATACAACTGCATCATTGTAGAAACGGTACAAATAATATCAGTGCACTTGTGCAAGAATATTAGACATGCCAGTTGATGTGTATTGGACGCATGGCGTGATTTGTTTACTCTTGAACATTGACAAAAATCGAACATTTTTGCTACTTTGCGCTCAGTTTCAAGGTACTTGTCATCGTAAAACCAATCAAAATCATCACCATTTCTGTAATATATCGTCCATTCTATCGAATGAGACCAAGAAAACCAGAATACAACCACAAATACCATATGAAAATACACCCAAAAGTCGCTGTTTTAAACCAAAAAAATAGTCGGAGTTTTTTTTTCTCATTATACACTGCATGTTTCAGGATTTTTTTTATACTGGGCACACTGACCACGCAGACCCATTCTTTCATATGTAGGCCTACCAGCTTTCTTCCACCAGATTTGAAGGCACTAGAATTTAGGCGTACAAGTACGTGACCGACCCTGGCTGCAATGACGTACTAGTACGGGACCGACCCTCAAAGGGTTAATCGAAAGTTTGTTGTTTGCAGAACTGTCCATTGGCATAATGGGTTTTTGGGATTGGCCAGAAAAAACTGTTGGTTACAGAAGTAATAATAATAATAATAGTTTATTGTGACATGATACAAAGATGTACAATGAGTTATAGGAATGGGGTGTACATGCCAAAAGCCCCTTATATGCAGAGCATTGTGGGCAAACTTAAAATTAACTTACAACTAAATGGTAAAAATTATAGTAAACAATTTACAATATAAGTATAGTTGAGTATTTAAGCTATGAAATTTGAACATAATTTGAACATAACAATTTTGAAACATAATAGTTTTACAATTTTGAAGCATGACAGTTTTATAATATATCAACATATAATTAATTACTTGTAGTAATGCAATTTATTAAATCAGATCAAACAAATCAAATTAATTATTTGTGTTGCAATAACAGTTTATATGGTCATTAGATGAGTTACAAGGAGTACAAGAGTACATGAGAATGGATTTCTTTATTTGGTAATGCTGTAGAAACAAAGTTAGATTAGGTTGCATTAATTATAACAGGTTTATACATTTATGAGATATAAGTTTCAACATTTGCACTAGATTAAGTTTGAGAAATTATTGTTCTTTGAGCAATTATGTAAGGGGTTTTGAGGCTAGGGGAGTAACACAGTGAATAATAATGTGTCTGTTATTGTTACATCTTGGAGTGACCAGTAGGTGATAACTCAACTTATTATTGTCCACACGAATCTGTAAGTAAAATCATCATTTGCTCTCTAATTTTCTCCTGTATTAATAATAATACCATTAAGAAATGTAACATGAAGTCTGTCATCTTTAACTTTGCAGATTCAGGAAAGAAACAAAACTCACAATATAAGCTGATGACAGCCTTATTAGCATCAATTTTCAGTGAACAGGAAGGAATTCAAGGGTATCCATATAAGGTTGCACACTGGGGATACCTGTGGCATCTGCTACCTTCTACTTCCTCATGGTAAGGATATCCCTGAGAAAGGGAGTCCAGCCATCTCTTTTCCTCACACTTACCTGAATGTCTCAATACCCTGGCTGATCAACTGTCATGTATCATTCTGGGGTTATATGAATGGAAACTTTCTCCAGAGATCCTCTGTTTTCAGGTGGTGTACTAAGTCATGCCAGATGTGGACTTGTTTACTACAAGGGCCAACAACAAGGCTCTGGTTTCTGTCTCTGTTCCAAAGCCCACTGGCTCCCTCTATATTTGCTTTCTTCCTGAGTGGCAGATTATGGGTTTCCTTATGTCTACCTGCCTTTTCCTTTGCTTCAGGACATTGTCATTTGCTGTGCACAGCCCCTTGTTAACTTCATCCTCATTGTGCCATGTTTTTTTTTTTTTCTTGCAACCTGGGTTCACAACTCTGTGAGCCTCCTCATGGAATATGCTTCAACTGCACCTTGACCATTTGCTCTTCCAGCCCATGGGAAGTGGCTTGGTGCTGATTCTGTTCCACTTCTCCTATACCCATCCATATTTATCTATTATGATAGTGGCCTGATGCTGGCTGTTCCACTTGTCCTCCACCCTCTACGCTGAGCTGTTATGAGGGTTGGTTCCCTTCCCTTGCTGTTTTTGGCTGCAACTTTGGATTGTCCTTCTGGGCCATGCCAGCCCCCAATCTGTGGGTACAGTGTCTCCTATGGGTTATCACATTGATTCTTGTGGAGTATGATCTACATCTGCTTCCCAGTAAAATTCCTGGCTTGATTTGCCATCCTGGTGGATGTTCTGGTGTTTCTGCACTATGTACATGGGACCTTCACCTAAAAACACAGCCACTAGCCAAATGGCATTCCCAAGTCATGGTAGTCTCCACTTCCCAGCATTGCTAAGGCTCCTTCTTACACTACCTCACATCACTTCTGAGGTGAGGCTCTTCTTTTGTATATTTCCTCTGCAGGTGGGTGTGGGAGCCAAGGATGCTCTCTGGCCTCTTCCCTAGTGGTGCTTTCTTTGGGCCTGCACAGACGTCGATCTCCTTGGGCTGTCACATGTGTCTGGCATGGGCTTTGCAGGCAGTACCATCAAGTTCACATGTGTCCTGAAGGTGGTTGGTTGATGATGTGACCACACCTACCCATTGTTGCCAATCCTCCAGGCATTCAGTTAAGTAAGGTTTGGTGTCGATACTGTCTTAGATTATTCTAACCCTCTTTTGCTTCACACTGTAGACAAATTACACTTGCCACATGACCTCAGTTGTGTATGAGGCCACTGTGAATTAATTTTTTAATATTTTTGGTCAAATTTCCTTCTTATCTGATCAAATGATTCTGAGCACCTTGCTTCTGTGGACGGATAGGGAATGCTTCCCATATTGTGTTTGCATGTAATGGTAGCATTTTCTGACCTCACAGGATACCATTACTTTTTTTGTTTACTTTATTCTGATGTGGGCTTTGCTCAGGGTTGAGTACAAAGATGTTCCTAAGCACTGTTCTGGCATAATGAATAAATGTCTGAAGAAATCGCTCTTCACATTTCAAGGGTTCCTGTTTCTTAGATATACCCACATAAATTCTGCTGCCAATCAACAGTTACCTCTTTTGTTTCAGTTACATGTGGAACAATTCCAAGTGGGACTCCCCAGGGCTTCACTGAAGAAAACTGTTTTGATTCTAATTAAAGACATATTACTGCATCAGAAGCCCATGGTTTCTGCCACCTTCCCCAGCTATTGTGATTTGGTTGCCATCTTGAGTCAAAAACATTGTGGAAGTTCCACCTGAACCTAACCTTAACAAACACATCACCTGATGGAGGGCATTTCTAAGCACAAACACATATGTGGACCTTACTGGGGTTAAGAGAGGTATTGGTGTGAATGAGGTGTGACATGCCAGGTGGTATCACTAGAGCAGTGGTATAATACCAGTATTACAGGTGTTGCACTTGTGTCTTAGTTATCTAAGTCAGGTGGTGGTCATAGTCCCTGATGCAGACATGCATCTTTGCTGATAGTTGAAGTACAGTTTCCTAGTATCCTTTGACACATCTTCCTTAATTTATAGATATGATTTCTTGTTCTCTTTGTTAATGATTAACACTTAAACTGTCCAAACGTAGATCTACGTGCAAGTGCGCTCCGAACATAGATCTACATTTCATTTTTCATGCCTCCAAATTTGGCACGATTGGCCTGAGATGCCTGGTCAGTATAGAATGGGTCTTAACACTTGGTGTGCACAGTATTAAAAAAATCTGGGACCACTTAGTACCTTGTGGGAGCATCAGTTCAACTGAGCACCAGCTAATACAAATAGCATGGCAAACCCCAGGGATTCACTGATGTCATGTCATGTTAACACTCCCCTTTTAAGAGGAAAGTGATGTTGACCCAGCGTTTAGTGGCTTTGAGATGGATGTGGCCACAAGTGGTCAAGGAAATATCAAAAACCTTGATAATAACCCATGTGCAACATCCTTTCATTTTTGATACCACTGGTAGTGTCATCCTGCCAAAATGTCCAGTAACCTATGCAACGTGTGTAATATGCATTCGGCAGGCTGGCTAGCTGACTGACCTACTTTGGTTGTCTCTGTCTATATCTCTGTCTATCTCTGTCTCTCACAGATACACATAAGTACAGTGGTACCCCGAGTTTTGTACTTTATTCGTTCCAGAAGGCTGTTCGAGTGCCGTTACCGAACGAATTTGTTCCCATAAGGAATAATGTAAATTAGATTAGTCCATTTCAGACCCCCAAAAATACACTTACAAAAGCACTTACAGTAATACACTTACATAATTGTTCGAGTTGGGAGAAGTACGAAACTCGGAGTACCACTGTACAGTTATTATACATAGTGTAAATTACCTAGGATAACCCGGAAATTCCAGGCAAAGTGCTATACAGTGCTTCTAGATATAAGACATAAGCATGACTGGCAAGTAATATGCATTTTTACTTGCTCAGGAATCAGGGAGTGGCTCATAATCCAACAGGTTTACGAGCCGTTCCCTGAGACAGAGACAAGCAGACAGAAAGACACACACACACAGGCAGACAGAAAGACACACACACACAGGCAGACAGAAAGACAGACACATACAGGCAGACAGAAAGACAGATACACACAGGCAGACAGAAAGACAGATAAGCAGAGCTAGACAGACAGACATGTTTGTGTGTAACAGTGAAAACAAATAAGGCCAGGGTTCCCTGGAGCAGAGCATGCTCATAAAGTGTCACTGCACTGTCAGCAGTTTACTGACACCTGTCATAACACCATGCTTCAAGGAGTTTCATATATACTCCAGCATGTCTAAAACATTGCTGAGACCTATAAATACTTTGTATATATTTCTGGACAATAGTAAATGACCAAGGCAGGTGAAAACGTTCACCTGTCAATGTGATTGTGACTATTTGAGTACTATTTCAGTACCTAATATTAGTGTCAAAACAAAGATTGGCTATGAAATCACAAGAACTATTATAAATTGTAATTATCAGAACATAAAAATATATAAATTAAAATAAAAAACGAGAAAAAAAATATATCGGCAACACTTCTGCAAGCGGCAGGAGTCGATGTTGCCGTCAGGTGAGCATCCAGCGCCGACTTCATGGGCTTTTATCTCAGTAAATACTGACCCTAAAAATTTTTTTATCCTATAACATGTAGAAAAATACACTCTTCATTTAAAAAAATTTTTTTTTTTTTTTTTTTTTTTCAAAATATTCGGAGCGCTACGCAGGTGAACGTAGATCTACGTTTGGACAGTTTAGAAGTTAAGGAACTCTTCCTCTTTAATTTTTTCATATTCTTTGATAAACTTCCTTCTTTCAGCCAGAGAAGTCATGTCTGATGCTTTCATTCTTTCTTTATCAGAGTAGTCACATTTCTTAACTATGTATAGGAATTGTTTTGTAGCTCGTCTTCAGACTTATTCTGGCTTGCTCACTTTTTTTGTACAGACTACTGTCACTTCTTATTCAAAATTTGGTCTAAAGCTGTTGTGAACAGCTTTTATAGCATTTCCCCATGCATGTATCTGAAGGCTATCTTACAGTTGGCCAGTTTTGCATAATATTATTATTACATTCATGGGAGTTTAAACCCATAGGATCATACAGCACCAGAGATATGGGGGCAAATTTTAAATAATCAAGCATTTGTTGTGAAAATAGGTAGAGTCATATAGAAGAGAGACTTGCAATTTTTTTTATATGTCATAAAGATGCACTATGTTAGCAAAAAGAAATTTGTTTCAAATACAGTGGAACCCCGAGTTTCGGCCGCTTCGAGTTTAGACCGCTTTTTTTGGCTAAATTTTGTCTCGAGTTTCACACTGTGCCCTGAGTTTCGGCTGGCATACCACACCTGTCTGCCTGCCCGTGCAGGCATCGTGAGTCAGTGTGGCTTTGTTTCTCCTCGAGTGAACATTACCCTGCATGCTCATCCAAACATTTCACAATACAGTGGACCCTCGGTTTTCGTGCATCTCCAAACTCGAACAATTATGTAAGTGTATTTTCGTAAGTGCTTTTGTAAGTGTATTTTTGGGGGGTCTGAAATTACTAATCTAATTTACATTTGTCCTTATGGGAATAAATTCGTTCGGTAACGGCACTCAAACAGCATTCTGGAGAGAATTTTCAACGAAAACCGAGGGTCCAATGTAATTCATTGTGTTTTGTGCTTGTTGATTGAGTGTGACTGCTACAAAATTAACCACGAGAGTGGTGTGCATGTGTTCCAGCTTGCCAGGATGTATGGCAAAGACAAATCAACAATTACTTCTATCCTGGCGAAGAAAAAAGAAATCAAGGAAGCTGATGTTGCGAGACAGTGGTGGAGGCAAGGTAGGTATCAAAATGTGGTAGGTATGTAACCCCCATCTTGTTACCCCACTCACATTATATACTAGGCATTTAAAGTGCCCTAGAGCAATAAAATGCATACAGTACACTCATTACTTACCTTAAAATACTTGTAGTCTTAATGGTCTTAACCCTTTCAGGGTCCAAGGGGGGTCTCCGAAACTCGTTCTCAGGGTCCAAGAATTTTAAAAAAAAAATTATTTTTTCTTATGAAATGATAGAGAATCTTTTTCCGATCATAACGTCACAAAAATTATGAAATTTGATCGAAAACTAACGGAATTATGCTTTCGCGAAGTTAGCGGCAGCCATGACACTTACGCATCAGCGATTTCGCCCACTTTGAGCCCTATTTTCGGCAAATTCCAATGTTTCAGGCAACTAAAATTATAGCTATTTCGCTAGAACTCCATTTCTTCTATCGATTGAGTACAAGAAACCGCCTATTTACCTATTACAACTACCCAAAATAGTGGTCAGAAAATGGCAATTTGGCCAATTTCACACAAATTTCAAACGATGCCAATTTCAAAATAGGGTCCAGAATAAACAAGGCAGACATTCCTGGCACTAAAATAACGTCTTCTCTGTTCATTAGTCACGTTTCCAGGCCCCTCTTACATTACTTTTGCTTTTCATTTTGAATTTTTATTCTCACAAAAAATAGAAGATTTATTGTTATGTATACAACTGCATCATTGTAAAAATGGTATAAATAATATTAGAGTACTTGTGCATGAATATTAGACTCGCCAGTTGATGTGTATTGGATGCATGGTGTGATTTGTTTACTCTTGAACATCGTCAAAAATCGAACATTTTCGCTACTTTGAGCTCAATTTCAAGGTACTTGTCTTTGTCAAACCAATCAAAATCATCTCTATTTCTGTAATATATCTTCCAGTCTATCAAATGAGACCACGAAAACGAGAATACATCAATAAATACCATACGAAAATAGACTGCAAAGTCGGTCAGAGTTTTTTTTCCTCATTATGCTCTGTGTGGTGCAGGAATTTTTTTATACTGCGCACACTGACCGCACAGACCCATTCTATCACATCTAGGCCTAACAGCCTGTTTCTGCTTGATTTGAGGGCACTAGAATTTACGCGTACTAGTACGTCAATAACCCCAGGGCGTAAGCCGTACTAGTATGTCAATAACCCTGAAAGGGTTAATATAGGGTGCAAGGTGAATAGTAAGGTAGGTAGGTATGAAAGTGTGGTAGATATGTAACCCCCATGTCATAAAGTCCCTAGAGTGATAAAATGCATATACAGTACACTCATTACTTACCTTGAAATATTTGTACAGTTGATCCCCGAGTAACGTAAAAACTTCATTCCAGAAGCCTGCTCAAGTGCCATTACCGAACGAATTTACTCCCTTAAGAAATAATGTCAAGTAGGTTAGTCCATTTCAGACCCCCAAAAATACACTTACAAAAGCACTTACAATATTATACTTACATAATTGTACGATTTCCGGGGTGTTCGTTACTCGAGGTTCCACTGTAGTCTTAATGTAGAGTGAGAGGTGAGTAAACAAGATTAAATGAATAAACGAGAGAGAGAGAATGAGTACAGTGGACCCCCCAGTTTTCATAATCTGTTCCAGAGGGCGTTACTAACACCGAATATTACTAATTCTGAATATTTTCCGCATAAGAAATAATGGAAATTCAATTAATTCGTTTCAGACACCCAAAAGTATTAAAATAATTTTTTTTGTTATTAACCCTTAAACTGTCCACACGTAGATCTACGTTCACTCGCGTAGTGCTCCGAATATTTTGAAAAAAAAAATCATTTTTGTTTTTTAAATATACATTAAATTACACAGAAAACAATGACACATGAAGAATAAAAGTATAATAACATGTCACTTACCTTTATTGAAGAGTTGTTGATGTGTGGAAGACGGGAGGACGGGAGAGGATGAAGTTTTTTCATTGTCTGGAAGGGTAATCCCCTTCCATAAAGACATCAGGTAACAAGTCCTTGCCTTCCTGCTACACTCCCTGCATGCCTGCTACACTCGCTGCATGCGTGCTACACTCCCTGCATGCCTGCTACTCTCCCAGCATGCCTGCTACACTCCCTGCCTTCCTGCTACACTCCCTGCATGCCTACTACACTCCCTCCCTACCTGCTACACTCCATCCCTGCCTGCTACACTCCCTCCCTGCCTGCTACACTCCCTCCCTGTCTTCTACACTCCCTGCTTTCCTGCTACACTCCCTGCTTTCCTGCTACACTCCCTACATGCCTGCTACATTCCCTACATGCCTGCTACACTCCCTGCATGCCTGCTACACTCCCTACATGCCTGCTACACTCCCTGCTTTCTTGCTACACTCCCTGCATGCCTGCTACACTCTTTCTTAAATTCCATCATGTTTTTCACTTTCTTTACCAAAGGACTGGCACTAGGAGCTTTTTCTGGGCCCATGGTGGCTTATTTAGCAGTCACACACAATAATCAAGGGCCAAAAACAATGAATTGTTAAGAAATGTTTTGTATGAACTCGCAGGATAATGTTCACTCAACCAGAAACAATGCTACACTGCCTGAGAATGTGCGTGGGAGGCGGGCTTGCGGGCTTTGTATGTGCACTGGTCACTGGACAGGTTCCGTTCCATCAACGAAAACTAAGACAATCAACAAAAACTAAGACAATATTTCCACGAAAAAAGTGCCCGAAAACCAAGGGTTGACTGTATACACAAAAGGACAAAAAATAAGGAAAACTAAAAGCTTTATATTTTCCAATGGCTCCAAAATTTGTCAGCACTCATATCTATTATTGTCAGCACTCATACCTATCCTCAGCCTCCAGATCCCTATCAGTATTCATACCTATGCACTTCTTGTCTCTACCATATTTCTGTCATCAAAAAAAATAATTGCCCAAATTGTCAGTGATGTTCTTTGTTACTGTCCTGTCATATCAACATTGTTCAGAGAGTTTTATTACTCAGAATGATCCTTGTATAGGATAATCTTATCTGCAGACTACTTGGTTATGTTAAACTTAGCATTCACCTAATTTACTAATCAATGTTAATTAATTGTAAGTTCTAGTTTAGTATGCCCAAAATGCATTGCATAACTATGGGTTTCTCCATGTAACTACAAATGTTAGACAATTTCTGTAGCATAAATGAATCTTCTTGGAAAATAATTTTTTTTTTTTTATAAAAGATTAAATAAATGTTGAAGAAAAGAACTGCTCTTGGATTTGTTGTCTTATTTTTTTTTTAGGAATGGTTAGGTGTAGATGTATAAAGAAAAAAATATTATCCAGGTGAAAATGCCTGATTGACCAAAAATTTTATTTGGCATCACAGACAAGATATTATATAGAAAAACAAAGTTTTCATATCTTTTCTCATTTATTTAATAAAAAGTTTGCATACTTATTGTTTTTTATGTATTTTCATTGGACATATAGTGACATAAAAGTCTTGATTCTATTTTTAAGTAGCCATTTGAAAGCTAAAGAGTTATATTTGATGGATGTTGTACATGTTAAAAGCTCGGCTAATAAGACTTGGTATACTGACGGGTATGTACAGCATATTTATTCCAATCCTATGCAACTGGCTGTTTTGAAGTGCTATGTAAAATTTTGCATCTGCAGAACAGAATGGAATTAATAATGAAGAGCAAAGGTTTAAGTGATCACAAATTTGCTGATGAAAACCACTTATGAATAAGTACTGAGACTTACTTGTTCAGAAACATTACAAAAAAGTTGATATTGTTTACAGGTACAGCTGAACTGTGAGAGTCATGGGAGCAGCTCACAAGGACCTATGGGAGCAGTAAAATTTCCCACCAATGTGAGGAAATTACAACAGTATCCCTCTCAGAACAGAGCTGCTAATGGTGACACAGCATCAGCACAAAACTTGACACTCTTAAAACCATTTTCGTGTAAACTCTGCTCATTTCGTACTGCTTATCAGAAAAATTTAACGGCTCATCAGCGTACTCACACTGGAGAGAGACCATTTTCATGTTCGCATTGCCTTGCTCAGTTTGCTAGAAAATCTCACCTTAAGCAACACCTCAGAACACACACAGGTGAGAAGCCCTATGCTTGTCAGTACTGTTCATATCGAGGAAGCCAGATGAGTCATCTGAAAAGGCATCTTGAAACACACACACTGGGTAAAGTGTGATAGTTGGGTGCACTGTCTTTGGTACACCACATGATTTATTAGTGTTACAATTTATCTATACAGAAAATATCGTGTTTGTGTAAATTTTGTTTATTTTTTATAGTGTTATGTTTATTTATTATTGGGGAGCAATATTTTAATGACATTAACGAAAATAAAATAGCATATTGTGTATGGCAATTCAATAACACCATTTGTAAAAAACATAAAAATAAAAATTATAGTGTTTGTTTGCAGAAATATTATTTTCAAAACAAATTTACTAATGTGTTATACATATTTGATTTATAAATAAGGAAAATGACAAGTCAGTGTGAATGATATCAGTGGATGCATTAAATAATTGGTTTGAAGGACTGTTATAAACATATTCAGTACAGTATTTTATTCTGCTGATTGTGTTAGTTTAACTTTATTTCTTATTTAATCTTTATGGAAATTTTTTATTTTAAAACTCAAAATAAATTTTAAGACATTTTGTATGAGAGGTTTCATTATTCAAGAGCAATATTTTATTATTTTACCTAACTTAAATCTGTCTTATCATTATCACTGTAGCACTGGCTAAGCTGTATAAACCATGCAATAACAACATGTCTTAAAAAGGGTGCTAAAGGTCACTGGCCATTCATCATAGTAGGAGCTGCCAGAAGTCACCGGTTTCTCCAACATGCAAGTTATACTTTTTGTATCAAACTGAACACATATTACTCTGTTAAATAATATTCTAGTAGTCCTTTCACAAGCTAGTCCAAAATCACCGACCGGATTCGTTAAAAAATAAGTGATCCACTGACCGGATTCGTCCAAGAAATAAGTGAACCAATGACCGGATTCAAAAGCTCAAGAGTTTCTAGGTGCCCTTAACACCCAACAGGATTTGTTGAAAAATAAGGTATCCGCTGACAGGGTTTTTAGGTGCCCTTATCAAACACCCAAACAGTTACTGCTAGCAGCGGTAAGATTGTTTCATACACATACATGTACAAATATAAACAGATACACATACAAATAGACAGATTTACACTTTAAGAACATTATTAGTAGGATATACAGTATAATAACCAAAAAATCACATTGTGAAACTCAGTGTAGTCTGCAACCGCAGTAACAAATGGGCTTCTGCATGGATTACATGCAACTTCTGTGGGAAATGGGCCCACACATCTTGTGCAGATATTCAGGAAACATCTACAAGAGATATTAAACCAAGGAAGTGTTTTTGGGTATGCCCAAATGAGAACTAACTGTGGGAAAAAATAACAGATGGGAAAATAAAAGGATGGCCAGATGGTGCAATTGCCCCTGGTGCAGATGCTGTCCTGGTAGACAATAACTGTAAGAATAAGGGAAACAGGAGTTCTAGTGGGGAAACAGGTGTAGACAAGGACATGCAAAACCCAATGTTACAAACTAGCAATACCACTGGAAACAGTAAACAAGGAATAGTGAAGATAAAATGCCAGAAAAAACTGGTGAAGGTTCCATTGTTAGTACAAGTAATAATAATAATAATAATAATATTTTATTTAGACATGGTACAATGATACATAGTTAGGTAGACATGATACATAGGTATAAATGAGATGTACATGCCAAAAGCCCCTAATATGCTGTGCATTGCGGGCATTCTTAGGACTATTTAATAGTAGACTACATACATGGTAAAAAATTATGGTTGATAATTTATAAAATAAGTATAATTGTGTATCTAAGTTATAAAGTTTGAATATAAGTTGAACATAGTAATTTATTAATTGTAGCCATGCAACTAATTGAGTGAGATAACAATTTAAAACAATTAATTGCATTGCAGTTACAGTTTACGTGGTCATTATAATGTAAATGTTATAGAAACAGTTAGCTTAGTATGTATTATTCATAACAGGTTTTAACATTAAAGTGATTAATCAGGTTTTTACATTTAAGTGATTATTCTATTTTGTTGGGAATGTTTGATATTGAGCATTTAGGTTTGGGTGAGAAGGTGGTTTTTTAGCATCGTTTTGAATTGGGGTACAGGCAGGGTTTCATTGGCAATGACAGGTAATGAATTCCATATTTTCGTGCCTTTTATATGCATTGAATTTTTACATAGTGTTAGATGGACATGGGGAACATCGAGGAGTGATCTGTGTCTAGTGTTATGGTCATGTGTCCTGTTAAAATTGGTAAGGAGAAGTTTGAGTGGTGGGTTAATATTTGCATAGAGTGTTCTGTAATAGGCACAGTAAAAAGTATGAATGTCTTGTATGGTGAGTAAGTTTAGGTTTTTGAATATTGGTGGAGTATGTTGTCTGGAGTGTGAATTTGTTATCATTCTATCTGCTGCCTTTTGTTGTGTTATTAGTGGTCTGAGATGAGTTATTGATGTAGAGCCCCATGCGCAGATTCCATAGGTGAGGTAGGGGTAAATGAGTGAGTGATATAGGGTAAGGAGTGCTGGTTGTGGAACATAGTACCGTATCTTGGATAGTATTCCCACGGTCTTTGAGACTTTCTTGGAAATTTGTTTTATATGTGTCTGAAATTTGAGGCCACTATCAAGATGGATTCCTAAGAATTTTCCCTCTGTGAGTTTTGTGATAGGGGACCCGTTTATCATTATATTAAGTGGTGTGTTTGTAGCTCTGTTCCCAAACTGGATAAAATAGGTTTTATCAATATTGAGAGTAAGTTTGTTAGTCATCATCCAGGTAGAAATTTTGTGCAATTCAGTATTTACAGTGTTGGCTAGTATGTCTGGGCTTGGGTGCGAGATAACATATGTAGTGTCATCTGCAAATAGTATGGGTTTGAGTAATTGAGATGCATTTGGTAGGTCGTTAATGTAAATGAGAAAGAGAAGTGGGCCAAGAACACTTCCCTGTGGGACACCTACTGTAATAGTTTGTGCAGTAGAGCTAGCTCCATTTGTGTACACATATTGGTTTCTGTTGCTAAGGTATGATTTTAGGTAGTTGAGGGAGTGTCCTCTTATACCATAGTGTGATAATTTTAAGTGTAACAGATCATGGTCAACTGTATCAAAAGCTTTACGTAAATCAATGAAGATTCCCACTGGGATTTCTTTTTTCTCAAGAGCGGTGTAAATTATTTCTAACGTGTATAATGGCATCATTTGTATTTTTATTAGGCCTGAATCCAAATTGACAGTGGTTGAGTACGTTGTTGGAGGTGAGGTAGGAATATATTTGTCTATGAATTAATTTTTCAAAGTTTTGGAGAGAAGGGGTAAGTTAGATATCGGCCTGTAGTTATTCAGGTCTGTTTGCTCTACTCCTTTATGTATGGGGGTGACCCTCGCTATTTTGAGTATTGATGGGAAGGTAGAGGATTTGATGGATTTGTTAAAGAGTGTTGCAATAATTGGTGAGAGAACTTGAGAGGTTTTTTTGTATATAAAAGGTGGTAAGTTATTTAGGTCACCTGCTTTGTTTTTTAATGTGTTGATTATAAGTGAAACTTCTATTGGGTTGGTCGGGGCTACGAATAGTGTGTTCGGATAGGTGCCAGTGAGATAGTCGTTAGGTGGAGTGTTTGAACTTGGGATTTTGCTTGCCAGCTTTTTTCCTATGGTGGAGAAGAAATCATTGAGTTTGTTTGCTGTTTCAATAGGTGGGAGTAGGGGTTCATCTGGTTTTGTTAGCTTGATTGTTCTGTTTGTGGATATCTTTTTAGTTCCTAGAATTTCAGATAGGGTTTTCCAGGTCTTTTTTATATCACCTTTTAAGTTATGTAATCTGTTCTCATAGTACAATTTTTTTTACCTTCTTATCAGACTCGTTAGGTTTGATGAGTAACGTTTTGTTTGTTCTCTTGTTATTTGACCCATTCTGTACTATTTTTCATAGAGGTGCTTTATATTAATGGATTTGAGTATGCTGGGGGTTAGCCAGGGACTATTTAATCTTTTAGCTGTGATTTGTTTAGTTTTTTTAGGGCAATGCTTATTATAGAGGTATTGGGTCATTTCAAGGAAATTACAGTGGACCCCCGAGTTTCGTAAACCCCGGAAATCGTACAAGTATGTAAGTATAAAATTGTAAGTGCTTGTGGAAGTGTATTTTTGAGGGTCTGAAATAGACTAACGTACGTGACATTTTTCCTTAAGGGAGTAAATTCTTTCGGTAATGGGGCTTGAGCAGACTTAAGGAGTGAAATTTTTACGAAACTCGGGGGTCCACTGTATTAATACATAAGTCAGTATTTGTGAAGTTGTCTATTTCTGTTTGCCAGTCAGTGTTTGTCATAACTGTTATGAAGTTATTTATAGCTGTCTCATTATGTAGTCTGAAGATAACTTTAGTAGTCTCTAGTGGTAATTTTCCGAGGTTGGTTATAAGAAAGGTTGGGTAGTGGTCTGTGGTATTGTCTGTGAATATGCCTGATTTTAATGGGGATATGGTATTAGTCCAGATATGGTCTAATAGAAAGGCACAGGTCTCAGAGATTCTTGTAGGTTTTGTTATTGTCGGGAGCAGCAAGCAGTTGCTCATAGTGTTTGTGAATTCAGTTATTTGTGGGTCTTGATCTTGTAGGAGGTTTATATTGAAGTTACCTGTGAGGATTAAGTGGTCTTTGTTCATGTGTGCATCAGTAATCATACTTCCTAATTTTTCACTAAATTGCTGAAGATAGTAAAGAGACAGAAAAACACACACCAGTAGGGAATGCAGTCACGAAAAACCAAGACAAACAGAAATCAGACCTATGCAAATTCTATGCATTAGGTGTCTGCAGGCATGGAATATCTGGAAAAACAGATGGGATGTGCAACTCTGACCACCCCAGAAAATGCCATGCCCATATGACAACAGGAAAATGCAACCTTCCTTCCTGTAAGCTTTTTCCACCCTGAAATGTGTCACTCTTCAGTTCAGGAAAGACAATGCTATAACTTATATTGTCAGGCACACAACCTAAAGGGAACAAGTAGTAACAGAACATCCAGACCATGTGAAAACCTGGGTACCCACAGCAACTCCAGAGAGAGGTTTTTTGTCGCTAGGAAGGAAAAAAGGCTGGCAGGAAATGACAGAAATCATACAAAAAACTCTGATCATTTCTGGAGTGGAATCACCAATATGACGACATTCATCTTTGCAAATATACAGAGTCTAAAGCCAGCAACGAACAACAAAATACCTTTCATCCATGGACTGCTTACAGAGTCAAATGCAATGTTCGCAGTTTTCACAGAGACCCACATAAAGGATCACCCTGGCAATGAAATATGGATCCCAGGTTATAACCTACACAGATGTGACAGAGTGAACAGGCAAAATGGGGTGTTGGCCTGTACGTCACAGAGTTGCTGATATGCTCGGAACTACTGAATGCCTCAAATGATGTAGTTGAAGTTCTGGCATTAAAGATCGAGAACCAAAACCTGGTCACTGTGGCTGTATACAAGCCTCCAGATGCAACTTCCCAACAATTAAAGGAACAGCTTTGAAAATAGACCACTACAGTGAGCCCCCGGTTCTCGTCGGTAATCCGTCCCAGAGGGCCCGTCGACGACCGGTTTGGTCGAACTCAGATTCTATTTTCCCCATAAGAAATAATGGAAGTAAAATTAATCCGTTCCAGACATCCAAAAGTATTAAAATAAAATATTTTTTAGAACTTTTTGACATTAAATTAAACACATTTTTATAAAAAATTAAGAAATAAATAGTACAATAACATGTCACTTACATTTGTTGAAGAGTTGTTGATGTGTGGAGGAGGGGAGAAGGTGGAGTAGTATGCTAGTGTTTGGAAGGGGACTCCCCTTCCATTAACACTGCAGGTACCACGTTCTTTTCTGGGGTTACTTCCCTTTTTCTTTTAATGCCACTAGGACCAGGTTGAGAGTCACTGGACCCCTCTCTAACAAAAAATCTGTCCAGGGAGCTCTGTGTCTGGCGGTTCTTTAAAATGTCCCTAAAATGTAACAAGACATTGTCATTAAACATGTCGCATACATGGCATGCAACATCTTGGTTAGGGTGATAATCATCAATAAAGCCTTGCACATCAGCCCATTTGGCACAGATCTCCCTAATCCTTGAAGAAGGCACCTTCTTCCATCTCGGTTCCACCTCCTCCTCCTCTGGACCATTTTCCTGAACTGTGGTCTGTTGTTGCTGTTGAAGCACTTGCAGATCTTCAGTGGTTAACTCTTCATTATGCTCCTCCACCAACTGTTCCACATCCTGGGTACAAACATCCAACCCCATGGACTTGCCCAGTTCCACAATTTCTTGCACAACAGGCTCAGGCTCAGGGTTCTGAGGCTCAGCCCCAAAACCTTCAAAATCTAGGACACAGTCTGGCCACAATTTTCTCCAGGGAGAGTTCAAAGTCCTGGTAGTCACTCCCTCCCAAGCCTTACCTATAAGCTTTACACAATGCAGGATATGGAAATGATCTTTCCAAAACTCTTTTAGGGTCATATCCATGTCTGTGGTCACATCAAAGCACTTTTGAAACATTGTTTTGGTGTAGAGTTTTTTAAAGTTGCAAATGACCTGCTGGTCCATGGGCTGGAGGAGAGGTGGTATTAGGGGCAAGAACTTCACTTTGATGAACTCACAGCCCTGCACAATTTCCTCTGCCAAGTCTGGAGGATGACCATGAGCATTGTCCATTATCAGGAGGCACTTAAGTGGCAAATTATTTTCCTCGAGATATTTCTTCACACTGGGGCCAAACACGTTTTTGAACCAATCAAGGAAAATTTCCCTAGTGACCCATGCCTTTTTGTTAGACTTCCACATCACACACAAATTAGACTTGGTGATACCGCATCTGCCAAACACTCAGGGATTTTCAGAATGATACACCAGTAAAGGCTTCACTTTGCAATCACCACTGGCATTAGCACACATCATGAGAGTTAGCCTGTCTTTCATAGGCTTATGTCCTGGCTGTGCCTTTTCCTCCTTTGTAATGTAGGTCCTGTTTGGCATTTTCTTCCAAAACAGGCCTGTTACGTCACAATTGAACACTTGTTGGGGTTGGAATTGTTCAGCCTCTATGTACCCCTGGAAATCTTGAACATATTTTTCAGCAGCACTTTTGTCAGAACTGGCAGCCTCACCATACCTCACAACACTATGTATGCCACTTCGCTTCTTAAATCTGTCAAACCAGCCTTTGCTGGCTTTAAATTCGTTCACTTCAGCACTCGTTGCAGGCATTTTCTTGACGAGATCATCATGCAACTGCCTTGCTTTTTCACATATTATTGCCAGCGTAACACTATCTCCTGCTAACTGTTTCTCGGTGATCCACACCAACAACAAAGTTTCCACTTGTTCCAGCACTTGAGATCTCTATTTTGTGACCATACTTGCAACTTTCGCAACAACAGCATCCTTGATTTACTTTCTCTTGGCCAAAATGGAAGAGATGGTTGAATAGGATTTGCCATAGAGCCTGGCCAGCTCAGTGACACGCACTCCACTTTCATATTTTTCTATCATCTCCTTCTTCAATTCTACCGTATTTCTGACATTCTTTACCACAGGCTTGGCACTAGGAGCTTTCTTGGGGCCCATGGTGGCTTATTTAGCAGTTGCAAGCACTAAAAACACTGGAATAATGACAATATATATGGTATGAATGCGTGGGTGGTGCATGGGTAGTGTTCGCTCGCTTGTAAACAATAACACACTGAGTGCCCAGCTGGGCCATGGCCACACGCGTACGCATCCGGGACGGATAGCCAACTCGCCCAACTCCGAGTGGCCGCCTAATACCGAGTCAAAAATATTGTAAAAAAAACCTGTTGAACACCGATTTGGCCGAGCTCCGAGCCGTCGAGCACCGGGGATTCACTGTATCTGGAAAATCTTCCAGCTCCTGCCCCAAACATCTTGCTCCTAGGGGATTTCAACCTAAGGCACCTAAAATGGATGAATGTAGCAAATAATGCTATAGCAGAGATAACCCCAGGAGGCAGCTCAAATGAAAACTTGCACACACAAGAGCTTTTAAATCTCTGCACCTCCGCGCTGTATAACCCTTGTGGTTTAACGCTTCTTTTGATTATAATAATAATAAATCTCTGCACCAAATTCACCTTAAACCAGCAAATAATAGAGCATACATTGGACCTCATCTTCACTAACAATGATGATTTGATACAAAATATTACCATATCAAAAACAATATACTCAGATCACAACATAATATTGATTCAGACATGTATGCGCAGGGCCCCAGACCAACAAAATGTGATCAGTCACGAGGGAGCCTTCACCAAATTCAACTTCAATAACAAATACATAAGGTGGGACCAAGTCAACCAGGTCCTAAATGATATAAACTGGGAAGATAGCCTAAGCAGCACGGATCCAAACCTATGTCTAGAACAAATTTACTCTGTGGCACTCAAGGGATGCTCAAGGCATATTCCTTTATGGAAAAGGAAGAGAAGATGTAAACTAGAAAGAGAAAGGTGCTCCCTATACAGGCAAAAGCAAAGAATAACAGAGTGGCTAAAAGAGGCCAATATATCTGTAATACTGGTCAGAGAAATAGCAAACATCGAACTAAAGCTAAAGGAATCTTACAGGAGTCAAGAAACGTGGGAAGAACTAAAAGTCATAAATGAAATTTAAAGAAACCCAAAATATTTATTTTCTTATGCCAAATCAAAGTCAAGAACAACATCCAGTATTGGCCCCCTACTTAGACGAGATGGGTCCTACACAGATGACAGCAAGGAAATAAGTGAGCTACTCAAGTTCCAGTATGACTCGGTTTTTAGCGAGCCACTAACCAGACTAACAGTCGAAGACCTAAATAATTTTTTTATGAGTGAGACACAGAATTTAGTAGACTCAAACCTATCTGATATTATCCTGACAACAAATGACTTTGAAAAGGCGATAAATGACACGCCCATCCACTTTGCCCCAGGCTCAGACTCATCAAGAACTACAAGAAGCCCCTATCATGTGCTTTTAATCTGTTAAACTGTCCAATCATAGAACTACGTTATCGCTAGCGCTCCAAATGTAGATCTACGTTTTATTTTTCTTGCCTCCAATTTAGTCACGATTGGCCTGAGATGCCTGGTCAGTATAGAATGGGTCTTAACACTTGGTGTGCGAAGTATTAAAATAATCTGGGACCACTTAGTACCTTGTGGGAGCACCAATTCAATTGAGCGCCAGCTACAGCAAACAGCGCGGCAAACACCAAGGATTCACTGATGTCATGTTGTATTAACCCTTAAACTGTCCACACGTAGATATACGTTCACTCGCGAAAGTGACCGAACGTATATCTACGTTTTATTTTACATTCGTTCAAATTTAGAGCGATAGGCCTGAGTCGCCTAGACATGAGAGAATGGGTCTGTGCCCTCAGTATGAAAAAAATCGGGGACACCAGGGTACCGCATGGTAGCCCCAGTTAGTTTCAGCTCCATCTTGGTTCAATATCATGGCACACCCCCGTGATTCACTCACGCCTCGTCGTATTAACACTCTACTATTCTCGGAAAGTGATAGAGAATGCGAGCTTAGTGGATTTGACAGTGATATAGCCACTAATAATCAAGGAATTAGTGAAACTATTGATGACAACCCAGATGACCCTCAGCCCATCACCTCTGGGGTGGCCAGTGTGGACAGTGTGGCCATACCAGACCCTCAGCCCAGCACATCTGGTGTGGCCAGTGTGGCCACAGACCCTCAGCCCAGCACCTCTGGGGTTTCTAGTGTTACTACCCAAAGGCAGCTCCGCAGAGGAAATTATCATTTTCCATGTGTTATGATAGTGACGATAGTGAAGGTGATATAAGTGACGATGATGAAATCGATTTTATGCCCATAGACGATTCGTCGAGTGACAGTGATTATCATTATTCCCAGTGAAACGTACTTATGGGCGTCATTACCTACGTTCAGCAGTGTGCCATATGCAGTCAGAGGCAAGGGTCGTGGCAGTTCACGATCCAAAACCCCAGCCACTGATAGTGAAAGTGATAATGAAGGAGAGTATGCTGGGATGGAGGAAGAGGTGGTGGGTGGCATGGTGCCTGGACCTCGTGGCGCGTGTGTGGACAGACAAAGGACCACAAGGCACCCTCTCAATCATGTGCTGGCCCCACTCCCGTCCCTCCTGCTCCCCCACGTCCCATGCCACAGGTCCACCCTGCACCATCTGATCGTGAATGGAAGTGGACTGAACATACACCATTCGTGCCACATCCTTTCAATTTTGATGGCAGTGGAAGTGGCATCATGCCACACTGTCCCATCACAAATGAGTCTACAGAGTTAGACTATTTTCAACTATACTTTGATTAGCCAATAATGAACCTGATTGTTACTCAGACCAACCTGTACTACCAGTATACAATGGACCATGTAGATGTTATAGAATCATCACGGCTGCGCAGGTGGAAAAATACAATTGTGGCTGAAATGTATTTATTCCTTGGCACTGCCATGCTTATGCCACACACATATAAGAACAATATAGCAAACTACTGGTCCACAGACCACTTCATTAGCACTCCAGTCTTCCGTGACCTCCTTCCCTACAACAGATTCCTTCTGTTGCTGAGAATGTTGCACTTCTCAGATAGGAATACACCAAACCAAAATGACCTCCTCTACAAAATCTGGGAATTGTTTATGTATCTCAAGCAAAAATTCAGTGCCTACTTTTATCCATTCAAGAACATTGTTGTTGACGAGTCCTTGATTCTGTTCAAGGGACGACTGTCATTCAAACAATATATACCAAGCAAACGCAATTGCTTTGGTATAAAACTGTTTGTTATGAGTGACTGTGAGACTGGTCTTGTGTTAGATGTCATTATCTACACAGGTAAAAATACACTTGATGATACCAGGCGCATGTTGGGCATTTCTGGTGATGTTCGCAAGATGATGCAGCCATACCTTGGCAAGGGCCATACATTGTTCACAGACAACTGGTACACAAGCCCTATGCTTGCTGATTTCCTACGTGTGAACAATACTGATATATGTGGAACAGTGAGAAGAAATAGAAAACACATGCCAAAGTTCACTGGAGGAAGTGTAGTGCAGGCGTTTCATGCCAATGACATCATGGCACTGTCATGGCATGACAAAAGGGACGTGACATTGCTGTCAACCATCCACAGAAACGAGATGGTACAAACAGACAGAATGAGCAAGCTCAACAATCAACCTGTTGAAAAGCCAGCTGTTGTCATCGACTATACAAACAATATGTGACTAGTCGACAAGTGTGACATGATGATAGGCTTTGTTGACTGTGTGCGTAGGAGTCGCAAGTGGTATATAAAAGTGTTTTTCCACCTTGTGGACATTGCAATGCTCAATGCCTTCAACATGTATGAAATAAAGACTGGGAAGCGACAACGATATGCAGAATTCACCCTAAATGTCATCAAGCAGATAGGAGAAAGTATGGTACCACACCTATACCTGCCACTCCACAGTGACCTGTCACCCCACAACAGCGACCTGTCACTCCACAACAGCGACCTGTCACTCCACAACCAGAGGGGAAGTGCCCAACCGAATAATGCCTAACTGTCACTGCCTGATACCATTACCATCTACTCCAAAGAAGAAGTACTCTCAGAAAAGTGTGTTGTGTGTGCTTACACTACACAGCGACCCCAGTGCGAAAAGACACACGATTCATGTGTCAGCAATGTGGAGTGGCACTCTGTATGAATCCATGCTTCTTCGAGTATCATACAGTGGTGGACTTCTAGAAACATAAATAGGACCTGTAAATACCTTGTATATATATGTAAACAATAGTAAGTGATTGAACCAGGTGTACAAATTTATTTATCAGTGTGAACATGTGTGTTTGTGACAGTATGATTACTAATTCAGTAACAAACATTTGTGTCTAAACAAGAATTGGCAATGAAATGAATAGATCTACATCAAAACATTATTATCATAGCATGAAAACAACAGAAAATGGAAAAAATGAAAAAACGATAAAGTTTCTTGTTTCTGCAAGCGGCAGTGCTCCATGTTGCCGACACCACATCATTTAGCACCAACTTGCGGGCTTATATCTCGGTAAGTACTGGCCCTAAAATGTTTTTTTTAGCCTATCCTATTTATAAAAATGTGCTTCATTTTTAGAAAAAACGATTTTTTTTTTTCAAAATATTCGGTCACTTTCGCGAGTGAACGTATATCTACATGTGGACAGTTTAAGGGTTAACACTCCCCTTTTAAGAGGAAAGTGATGTTGACCCTGAGTTTAGTGGCTTTGAGGTGGATGTGGCCACAAGTGGTTGTGGAAATATCAAAAACCTCGATAATAATGCATGTGCAACATTTGTGAAACACCCTTTCAATTTTAATACCACTGGTAGTGTCATCCTGCCAGAATGTCCTATAACCTATGCCCTAATTAAAAAGAAACTATTCTGGAATGTGTAATACTTGTTTGTCAGGCTGGCTGGCTGATTGGCTGTCTCTATGTCCGTCTGTCTGTATCTCTCTCTCTGTCTATGTGTCTGTTATCTCACAGGTACACATATGTAAATACAATTATACATAGTGTAAATTACCTAGGATAACCCAAAAAATCCAAACAAAGTGGTATACTGTGCTTGTAGATATAATGCATAATAAGTATGACTGGCAACTAGAAAATAATACGTATTTTCACTTGTTCTGGAATCAGACGTGATCGTGTGTAATACCAATTGGTTCATGAGCAACTCTCCGAGACAAGAGAGACAAACAGACAGAAAGAGAGACACACACAGGCAGACAGAAAGACAGACACACACAAGCAGACAGAAAGACAGACACACACAGGCAGACAGAAAGACACACACACACAGGCAGACAGAAAGACAGATACACAAAGGCAGGCAGAAAGACACACACACACACACACACAGGCAGACAGAAAGACAGACACAAAGGTAGACAGACACACACAGGCAGACAGAAAGACATAAACAGACATAGCTAGACAGACAGACATGTTTATGTGTAAAAGTGAAAACAAATAAAGCCAGGGTTCCATGCAGCAGTGCACTATCATCAAGTGTCAAACCACTGCTTACCCTGTCAGCAGTTTAGTAACACTCGTCTTAACACAATGCTTCAAGTAGTTTCATATATACTCCAGCGTGTTGAAAACATTGCTGGGACCTATAAATACTTTGTATATATTAATAGACAATAGTAAATGACCAAGGCAGGTGTAAATGTTGAATTGTCAGTGTGTTTGTGACAATTTGAGTACAATTTTAGTACCCAATATTAGTGTCAGAACAAAGATTAGCTATGAAATCACAAGAACTAATATACAGTAGACCATCATTTAACACGATAGTTACGTTCCTGAAAACGCTGTGTTAGGTAAAATCGTGTTAGATGAACTGAAGAACTTATAGGAAAAATAGGGTTACGTTCCTAAGAGCCCCCAAAAAGCCAAACAACTTTTTTTAGACCAACAGATCTTACAAAAATAAAAGTGAATATGTAATTGTAGTTCATTATCGTGATGTATTATGTTGTTTTTACTGCTTAAGACTACAAATGTAACAGAAATAATAGTATTTACCTTAAATTGTGGGTGCTGGTGTTTGAGGATGATTGTGAAGAGAGTGGAGAGTTATGCTGTGGCCCTACTGGGGTGAGGTGGATAGTAGAGGTTCTAGAACTGAAGTCGATGGTTGTACTGAGTGTCTCTAACTTTAAGTCATTCAGTAAGTCAATCAAGTCATTCAGTCAAGTCATTCAGTAAGTCAGTCAAGTCATTCAGTAAGTCAGTCAAGTCATTCAGTAAGTCAGTCAAGTCATTCAGTAAGTCAGTCAAGTCATTTAGTAAGTCAGTCAAGTCATTCAGTAAGTCAGTCAAGTCAATCAAGTCATTCAGTAAGTCAATCAAGTCATTCAGTAAGTCAGTCAAGTCATTCAGTAATTCAGTCAAATCATTCAGTAAGTCAGTCAAGTCATTCAGTAAGTCAGTCAAGTCATTCAGTAAGTCAGTCAAGTCATTCAGTCACTCAGTAAGTCAGTCAAGTCATTCAGTAAGTCAGTCAAGCCATTCAGTGAGTCAAGCCATTCAGTGAGTCAGTCAAGTTATTCAGTAAGTCAGTCAAGCCATTCAGTAAGTCAAGTCATTCAGTAAGTCAAGTCATTCAGTAAGTCAGTCAAGTCAGTAAGTCAGTCAAGCCATTCAATAAGTCAGTCAAGTCATTCAGTAAGTCACTCAGTAAGTCAGTCAAGCCATTCAGTAAGTCAGTCAGTCAAGTCATTTGGTAAGTTACTCAGTAAGTCAGTCAAGCCTTTCAGTAAGTCAGTCAAGCCATTCAATAAGTCAGTCAAGTCATTCAGTAAGTCAGACAAGTTATTCAGTAAGTCAGTCAAGCCATTCAGTCAGTTAAGTCATTCAGTAAGTCAGTCAAGTCATTCAGTAAGTCAGTCAAGTCATTCAGTAAGTCAGTCAAGTCATTCAGTAAGTCAGTCAAGTCATTCAGTAAGTCAGGCAAGTCATTCAGTAAGTCAGGCAAGTCATTCAGTAAGTCATGCAAGTCATTCAGTAAGTCAGGCAAGTCATTCAGTAAGTTAGGCAAGTCATTCAGTAAGTCAGTCAAGTCATTCAGTAAGTCAGGCAAGTCATTCAGTAAGTCAGGCAAGTCATTCAGTAAGTCAGGCAAGTCATTCAGTAAGTCAGGCAAGTCATTCAGTAAGTTAGGCAAGTCATTCAGTAAGTCAGTCAAGTCATTCAGTAAGTCAGTGAAGTCATTCAGTAAGTCAGTCAAGTCATTCAGTAAGAATACCTGAAGTATACCTGGAAAGAGTTCCAGGAGTCAATGCCCCTGTGGCCCGGTCTGTGACCAGGCCTCATGTTGGATCAGAGCCTGATCAACCAGGCTGTTACTGCTGGCCGCACGCAGTCCAACGTACGAACCACAGCCTGGCTGGTCAGGTACCGACTTTAGGTGCCTGTCCAGTGCCTGCTTGAAGACAGCCAGGGGTTTGTTGGTAATCCCCCTGATGTATGCTGGGAGGCAGTTTAACAGTCTTGGGCCTCTGACACTTATTGTGTTGTCTCTCAACATGCTAGTGGCACCCCTGCTTTTCATTGGGGGGATGTTACATTGCCTGCCAAGTCTTTTGCTTTTGTAAGGAGTGACTCTCGTGTGCAAGTTTGGTACTAATCCTTTGAGAATTTTCCACGTGTATATAATAATGTATCTCTCCTGCCTGCGTTCTAGGGAGTACAGGTTTAGGAACTTCAAGCGTTCCCAGTAATTGAGGTGGTTTATCGCAGTTATGCGTGCCGTGAAGGTTCTCTGCACATTTTCTAGATCAGCAATTTCACCTGCCTTGAAAGGTGCAATTAGTGTGCAGCAATATTCCAGCCTAGATAGAACAAGCGACCTGAAAAGTGTCAACATGGGCTTGGCATCCCTGGTTTTGAAGGTTCTCATTATCCATCTTGTCATTTTTCTAGCAGATGCGATTGCTATGGTGTTATGGTCCTTGAAGGTGAGATCCTCTGACATGATCACTCCCAGGTCTTTGACATTAGTTTTTCGCTCTATTGTGTGGTTGGAATTTGTTTTGTACTCCGATAAGATTTTAATTTCTTCACGTTTTCCATATCTGAGTAATTGAAATTTCTCATCATTGAACTTCATATTGTTTTCTACAGCCCATTTAAAGATTTGGTTTATGTCTGCTTGGAGTCTTGCAGTGTCTTCAACGGTGGACACTGTCATACAGATTCGGGTGTCATCTGCAAAGGAAGACACGGCACTGTGACTAATATCCCTGTCTATGTCCGATATGAGGATGTGGAACACGATGGGAGCGAGTACTGTGTCAGTCAAGTCATTCAGTAAGTCAGTCAAGCCAGTCAGTCAGTCAGTCAGTCAGTCAGTCAGTCAGTCAGTCAGTCAGTCAGTCAGTCAGTAAGTCAGTCAGTCACACAAACTTATGTTTACCTCTTTTTATGTTCAATCCACTCAAGCAACAAGTTTTCTGTTTTATTTACTTGTTGGGACCTACGTGTCATTCTTTTCATGAGATGTCATTTTGGGTTATTCATTACACAAGCTCCTATATTCGCCTCATTCTTCCTAATTGTACGAACTGACGCTTCACTATATCCACCACACATGAGCCACTCTTAAGCTTATCTAATATCTCAATTTTCTTGGTAATTCCTAGACATGAACGCTTAAACCTTTTCTTGTCACTTGCAGAAACACTTGTATGCTTACTGGGTGCCATGATTGCTTGGTAGATTTATCAAAATGCAATGAAAATGAGAAAATGTATGTAAATAAACACAGCGAGCTTCCTGATTATTGTCGTCCTGCACATGTATGAACCAAACTGAAGGCTGGGAGGGTGGTGTGGGTGGGTGAGGGTGCCGGGGGATTGCAGCAGGTCTCCCCCACTGACTCAATGGTATAATGTACCGTGGGCAACCGCGCGCTCAAAATTTTTTCCCCTCCCGCGAACCGTGTAAAGTTAATTTTACGTAGTGTTAGATAAAATTGTGCCGCAATTCTTCAATCGTGCAACACCCAAATCGTGCCACATAAACTTGTGCTAAATGACGGTCTACTGTATATCCCCTTTGTTAATACAGCCTCTCCTCACTTTACGATGGAGTTCTGTTCCTAAGACCACGTCAGGAAACGAATTCGTCACTAAGTGAGGAGCATACTATAATGGTAGTGGGTTTGTGTCAGCCATCTTTGATATTGTTTTAATGTCACATTTGCACCATTTATAACATTTCTGGTATTTTTTTAAATTTTTATACAGTAGTGTACTGTATATTGAAATAAACAGAATAGAAGAAATCGGCTCTAATATACAGTGCACCCCTGGTTTTCGTAGTCATCGGAGTTTGTAAAATTCGGAATTAGTAACATTTTTTCGTAAAAATATTGGTTCGGTAATCGTAGATCCGCTCGGAATTAGTCATTCGTCCCGGACGCGTACGTGGCTCGCACGGCCCAACACTGCATCCGGAGTCAGTGTGCCATTGTTTACCAGTGAGTGACGGTCACCCACGCATTCATACCATACATTTTGTCATTATTCCATTGTTTTTAGTGCTTGCAACTGCTAAATAAGCCACCATGTGCCCAAAGAAAGCTCCTAGTGCCAGCCCTGTGGTAAAGAGTATAGCAGGCATGCAGGGAGTGTAGCAGGCATGCAGGGAGTGTAGCAGGCATGCAGAAAGCGTAACAGGCATGCAGAAAGCGTAGCAGGCATGCAGAGAGCATAGCAGGCATGCAGGGAGCATAGCAGGCATGCAGAGAGCATAGCAGGCATGCAGGGAGCATAGCAGGCATGCAGGGAGCATAGCAGGCATGCAGGAAGCATAGCAGGCATGCAGGGAGCATAGCAGGCATGCAGGGAGCATAGCAGGCATGCAGGGAGCATAGCAGGCATGCAGGGAGCATAGCAGGCATGCAGGGAGCATAGCAGGCATGCAGGGAGCATAGCAGGCATGCAGGGAGCATATCAGGCATGCAGGGAGCATATCAGGCATGCAGGGAGCATAGCAGGCATGCAGGGAGTGTAGCAGGTATGCAGGGAGTGTAGCAGGCATGAAGGGAGTGTAGAAGGCATGCAGGGAGTGTAGCAGGCATGCAGGGAGTGTAGCAGGCATGCAGGGAGCATAGCAGGCATGCAGGGAGTGTAGCAGGCATGCAGGGAGTGTAGCAGGCATGCAGGGAGTGTAGCAGGCATGCAGGGAGTGGTTGGGTTTATAAGGGCCAGTGACCATAAGCCGTACATATACTGCTGGTGGTGGAGGCAGCAGCAGACCACTGCCACTAATTCATACTGAAACAATGTACGTAATTTATAAATAAGAAATATTTACACTTTAATTTATAAATAAGATATATTTACACTTTATAAATAAGAAATATTTACACTTATCTTGGAGGAGATGATGGCAGAGGGCAGCTTTGGTCTCAGTGCCGTTATATTACTACCTCAAACAACAATGGAGGAGTTAGGTTTCGTGTCGTCATTTTTCTATCGCTTAACTTACTTGCTACACTGTTAATGCTACACTTTATCGCTGGTTGGTGCTATAGCCTTTATCGACTCATGCTGCTGTAGTATCATACATATCGTAGAATAAGTGAATCACTGAAGAAGACACATTCTCCCCTTTCTCTTCCTCCTCCACTTTGGTACTTTGCTACAATTTCTTTCTTCAATTCTATCGTGTTTGTCACTTTCTTTACCAAAGGGCTGCCACTATGAAGTTTCTTTGGGTCCATGGTGGCTTATTTCACAGTCACAATCAATAAACAAGCACTAAACACAATGAATTTATTGTGAAATGTAATGTTCACTCAATGGTAAACAAAGCCAGGATAGTCGGGGAAACGGCCAATTGTCGGGGAAAAAGTGGGCTGAAAAAAGTGATCCAAAGTTGAACCGGCCGATACTCAGACCGGCCGAAAGTCGGGAGTCCACTGTACAGTACACTACTGTATAAACATTTAAAATATACCAGAAATGTTATAAATGGTGCAAAGGTGACACTAAAACAATATCAAAGATGGTTTACAGAAACCCACTACCATTATAGTATGCTCCTCACTTAGCAATGAATTTGTTTAACAATGTGGTCTTAGGAACGGAACTCCGTCATTAACCCTTTCTCTGTCAAGACCCCTCGACAGTGGTAATGACACCAAAAGTATGAAAATTAATGGAAGTTAGAGGTCTCAGTGATACATATCAGCCCTATTATCGGCTCATTCCATTGTTGTAATTGACCAAACTCATACCTATTTTGCTTGAACTCCATTTGTTCTATCGATTGAGTACAAGAAACCGCCCATTTACCGATTTCAACTACCCAATGAAGTAGTCAGAAATTGACAATTTGGCCAATTTTACACAAATTTCAAAAGATGTCAATTTCAAAATTGGGTCAAGAATAAACACTGAAGACATTCCTGGCACTAAAATAATATTTTCTCTGTTCATTAGTCATCTCTCCAGGCCCCTCTAACCCTTGAATTACAGAAAATATCTACCTGGATGATGAATAACAAGCTTACTCTCAATGTTGATAAAACCTATTTCATTCAGTTTGGGAACAGAGCTACAAATGTTCCACTTAACATAACGATAAACGGATCACTTGTCACAAAACTCAGAGGGAAAATTCTTAGGAATCCACCTGACAGTGGCCTCAAATTTCAGACACATATAAAAGAAATTTCCAAGAAAGTCTCCAAGACCATAGGAATACTATCCCAGATAAGGTACTATGTTCCACAACCAGCTCTCCTTTCCCTGTATCACTCACTCATTTACTCCCTATCTCACCTATGGAATCGTGCATGGGGCTCAACAACAATAAATCATCTCAGACCATTAAAACACAACAAAAGGCTGCAGTCAGAATGATAACAAATTCCCACTCCAGACAACATACTCCACCAATATTCAAAGGTCTAAACTTACTCACCATACAAGACATCCATACTTTTTACTGTGCCTATTACACTACTCAAACTTCTCCTTACCAACCTTAACAGGACACATGACCATAACACAAGGCACAGATCACTCTTCGATGTTCCCCGCGTCTATCTCACACTATAACGCAATGACATTAACCCTTTCAGGGTTATTGACGTACTAGTACGGCTTACGCACTGGGGTTATTGACGTACTGGTACGCATAAATTCTAGCACCTTCAAATCAAGGGGGAGAGAGCTGGTAAGCCTGCATGTGTTAGAATGGGTCTATGTGGTAAGTGTGCGCAGTAGGAAAAAAATCTATGCACCTGCATTGCATTGTGGGAGTGGTAATTCAGTGAGCCTTTGTCACCAAGCCATGTGGTAAGGAATACCTAACTCCAGCAGTGTGAGTCGTAGGGAAGGCAGTGGGGAGAGTGGGGAAGGCAGTGGGGGGAGTAGGGAAGGCAGTGGGGGGAGTAGGGAAGGCAGTGGAAGTGGGGAAGACAGTGGAGTGGGTGGGGAAGACAGTGGGAAGGCAGTGGGGAAGACAGTGGGGAGTGGAAGACAGTGGGGGTGGGGAAGACAGTGGGGTGGGTGGGGAAGACAGTGGGAGAGTGAGGAAGACAGTAGGGGAGTGGGGAAGACAGTTGGGGAAGTGGGGAAGGCAGTGGGGGGAGTGGGGAAGGCAATGGGTGGAGTGGGGGGAAGACAGTGGGGTGGGTGGGGAAGACAGTGGGGTGGGTGGGGAAGACAGTGGGGTGGGTGGGGAAGACAGTTGTGGTGGGTGGGGAAGACAGTGGAGGGAAGGCTGGCTGGCAGGCAGGCAGGCTGGCTGGCTGGCTGGCCAGCTGGCTGACCAGCTAGCTAGCTGGCTCTGTAACATATGTACACAAATACAGTGTAAATAACCTAGGATAAATATGTAGTGTAAATAAAATAGGATAAATACGTAGTGTAAATTACCTAGGATAATCCAAAAAAATCCAGTCTGAAAAATAATATATCAGGACTCAGATGTGGCAGTGTTGGTTCAATAGTGACTGTCTCTGAGACAGAGAGAGACAGAAAGAGAGACAAACAGACAAGCAGATAAAACAGTGAAAACAAATAAAGGGAAGGCAATGTACACTCATTTGTCAAATGTCATCACTCTGATAAGAGGAGGCTAACCCGTCACCCTTGGCTGGCTGGCAGGGAGACAGGGAGGGAAGCAGGGAGGGCGGCAGGGAGGGCGGGAGGGAGGCAGGGAGGGAGGGAGGCAGGGAGGGCGGAAGGGAGGGAGGGAGGCAGGGAGGGCGGAAAGGAGGGAGGGAGGCAGGGAGGGCGGAAGGGAGGGAGGGAGGCAGGGAGGGCGGAAGGAGAGAGGAGGGAGGCAGGGAGGGCGGAAGGGAGGGAGGAGGCAGGGAGGCGGAAGGGGGGAGGCGGAAGGAGGAGGGAGGCAGGGAGGGCGGAAAGGAGGGAGGGGGGCAGGGCGGCAGGGAGGCAGGCAGGCAAGGCAGGGTACCCACATCAAATGTCAAAACTAATTAGTTTAGCTGATAATAATAAGATAAGAGGACCCTCACCCCTCATCAATGTCACTTGTAATTAGATTACTGATAAGACTGACACACCATCATGCTTACAACAACAATAATAATAATAATAATAATAATAATATAATATATTATTATTATTATTATTATTATTATTATTGTATTTTCCCTGCCAGTCAGTCAGCCAGCAAGCCAGCCGGCTGGCCATCCATGCAACCAGCTGTTCAGCCAGCCAGCCAGCTGTTCAGTCAGCCAGCTGGTCAGCTAGCCAGCTGGTCAGGTAGCCAGCCAGCCGGCTGCTCAGCCAGCAAGCCAGCCAGCCGGCTGGCCATCCATCCAGCCAGCCGGCTGGCCATCCATCCAGCCAGCCAGCCAGCCAGCCGGCTGGCCATCCATCCATCCAGCCAGCCAGCTAGCCAGCCAGCCAGCCAACTAGTCAGCTAGCTAGCCAGCCAGCCAGACAGCCAGCCAACTGGTCAGCTAGCCAGCCAGTTAGCCAGCCAACTGGTCAGCCAGCCAGCCTGCTAGCTGGTCAGCCAGCCAGTCAGCTGGCCATCAATCCAGCCAGCTGTTCAGCCAGCCAGACAACCAGTTGGTCAGGTAGCCAGCCAGCCAATTGGTCAGCTAGCCAGCCAGCCAGCCAACTGGTCAGCTAGCCAGCCAGCCAGCCAACTTGGTCAGCAAGCCAGCCAGCTAGCCTGCTAGCTGGTCAGCCAGCAAGCCAGCCACTCAGCTGGCCATCCATCCAGCCAGCTGGTCAGCTAGCCAGCCAGCTGGTCAGCTAGCCAGCCAGCTGGTCAGCTAGCCAGACAGCTGGTCAGCCAGTCAGCCAGCAGTTATTGTGTAGTATAAAAGGAGTGTATATATACAAAATATGATTTATATTGGTCTCACAGGACATAAAAGTTACTTGACAAAATAAAATGTTAAAAATAAAAAGAAAAAGTATAAAAAAATAAATAAACTATTACCGGGTGACAGGCAGTCCGCGATGTTGCCGTAAGCGGTTCCATTTTGGTCAACTTCAATCCTCTATATCTCCGTAAGTATTGACCGCAAAAATGTATTTTTTAGCCTATTAGATTTAGAAAAATAAACTCTATCACTTCATAAGAAAAATAATTTTTTTTTTTTGAAATTCATGGACCCTGAGAACGAGATTCGGAGACCCTCCCTTGGACCCTGAAAGGGTTAAAGGCCCAAAAATTTGGAATTCATTACCTATGATTACCAAAGAAACCCTGTCTGAACATCAATTCAAAACTCTGCTGAAAAACCACCTACTCACCCACAACTAAATACACAATACTTAACATTACCTACAAAGTTAATACCCCCGGAGTTTGTAGGCGTCGGAGTTCGTAAAATTCGGAGTTCGTGACATTTTTCGGAAAAATATTGGTTCGATGTTTGTTGATCCGCTCGGAGTTAGTAATTCGTCCCGGACGCATACGCGTGGGCCGAGCGGCCCGACACTCCATTCTGAGTCAGTGTGCCATTGTTTACCAGCGAGTGACCGCCACCCACACATTCCCACGCATTCATACCATACATTTTGTCATTATTCCATTGTTTTT